>JAECUM010003150.1:0-151510 GCA_016617855.1 Megalonaias nervosa | reverse complement strand
AATCCTGTTCCATGGAAGAATTAGACATTGTCTTCTTCACTACACATACATCCCATACAAGCGACATCAGTTTGAAAAGATGTACACTACGCGGCACACACGTCAACGGCGAAATATGATTGGCTCAAAAGGTTATACTTAAATAACATCCATGCACCGTCACCGTTTCACTACGTAAATATTTGTACCCCGGCAAAATTAGGTATTGACATGTTCTTATTGTGTTATAAATCATTTGAATGTGTTAAACTAATGAGAATAGACATTAAAGTATGATTGCACTACATCAAATTAAAATTTCCAGAAATACGTTAGATAATAACTGAAAATATTTATCTGATGCATGGATGTTATTTAAGTATGGTATATGTAGCTCTTTTCACCGGTTGTCACCAAGCGTAATGGTATCACGGTACCAATTGTTTTTCCATAGACCTCAATGCTAATGTTTTGTGAAATAAATATACTTTCTATCCTACCTCAGCATGCATGTCACCCACTGTCACAGAGAACAATGTTAGATTGTCAATTTGACAAGGACAGAACCAGGTACTCCATTGCATTTAAGAGAGATAACTCTGCTGGAACTAGACAGAGGTAAGAGTTATCTAGTTACACCAGACACATTTTCAGTCATGTGTACCACATTTAAAAAAAATCATAAAAAATACAAAATGTGATATAGTTATGAATTAACATAATCTCACATGTTGCCAAGAGGCTCAACATTTTTTTAAGCCTAACAGAAAGTACAACCCTTACATAATGCACCAATCACAGCTAGTTTTGTGGTTTATTTCTGAATGCAATGTTCCCTATACCTTAAGCTCCGCCCACCTGGGGTTGTACAATTGGTACCGTTATACCTAATAGTGTCTACTCAGACAAAATTCGCGAAATTCGCACGTTTCGGAGCCCGTAACTTCAGTTTGGTGCAACGCAGAATAGTCGATGATGGCTTGATGGATAGAAAAATATCTCAGGAGTAAAACACACTATAGAATATGGTCGTAAGCCTTTAAAAGCGGAAATAGCAGAAGGAAATCTAGGGTCATGGGTGGAACGAAGTATTTGGAAGTTACGTACCATGTCTCTTATATAGTATGATAGAGAGGGTCCAATGTCAGAACGGGTCATGGGGGTAATCTGAGGTATTTTTGTCACTCTTTGTGACTTTTTTCTTTCAGATTATTGTTTTTTTCTTAACATCAAGCTCGCGTCGAGCACCAGTGAGCTGAAGAAGTCTCAGAGAAAACGATGGAATACTGCAATGCTTGGTACGTTTTATAGTGATCATCAAATGATGAGCATATCAACTAATCACTGCTCCTGCGATTATTACTGGATTTATAATTCTTTTCGGCGTGCAGCTGGATGTATGACAGAATCTTGTGAACGCAACTAATCTAGCAGTTTCTGATGGATAACCATCTTCACTTGCCAAGGTTCCGATGACCCTATCTACACCTTGGCATATCGTATGAGGCGCCGTAGCGGACAAAAGCTGGTCCAATCAGAACGTTGCCGTTGAAATTTTAACGTCATATGTCCAGAATTCTAATTTCACGTGTTGGATCAAAAATGCTTGTCCTTAAAGTTCCATTTTCTAGGTCGAGTTTTTTTTATTGTATCTTCTGAATTACGTGGCGGTTGTTGAAATTTTAGATTCATATGTCGATAGTGTCAATTTAACATGTTGAATCACATTGATTGTGCTGAAAGTTTCATTTCGTATGTTGAGTTTTTAGATTGTATCTGTTGAATTACACAGCGGTGATTGGACATTGTATTATGCTTGTCAGAACTGCTATTTTTATATAGTGAAATGATGTGTTGATGTTAAAAGTAACATTACACAATGTCCATTCTAACAATTCAAAATAATATCGAGTATTATGATACATCATTCGTGTATTCAATTATGAGGCGCCATTACATTTCATGCATTTACAGTTTGAAAGTTACCATTCACAGGTCGAGAATTACTATGAATTTCTTGGCTAGAGGTCGCAATCGTTGCTGTGAAATTCAACAGATGAAATCTAAATACTCGCCATATGAAATGAAACTTTCATCACAAACAATTGCATCCAACGTGTGAATTAGGGATTCTCGAAATATGATATTGGAATTTCAACCACCGCTGTGTAATTCAAAATATACTCTGTAAAACGTCGACATAGGAAATAGAACTTTAAACCACCACTGTATAATTGAACATATAAAATCTAAAATCTCGATCTAGAAGATGGAACTTTAAGGACACGCAATTTGATCCAACACATGATATTGGATTTATTTACATACGACATCGAAATTTCAACTGCAACTTTCTGACTGGACCAGCTTTTGTCCGCGACGGCGCCTCTTAATATCGAGCAGATATTTCTGTGCTTCGGGTCTGTGAATTTCAGCAAAATTAAGTTGTTCAAATTGGAACACTGTTCCTACGTGATCGAGACAAGGGGAGCACACAACTTGAATGGGCTGATAAATAAGCAATTTTCCAGTGTCGATCCGTGTTTGCACAAATACCTTTCACTCAAATACACCTGTAATGGCTTCCCTCTGGCACAATGTCATACTTTTGATTTTAAATTTACGAAGTATCCTTTTTAGGTCAGTTGCAACAACCTTTTTCGGTGGATGTACAATGCATCAAGCTATCGGCTAGTTGGCATTGCATACTAAGGGAGGCAACACATGAAATCCAATAGATGTCCCATGGACAAAGAACCAATATAGCGGTTCAATTCGCCAAGGTGTAGATATGGCTATCGGAACCTTGGCTAGCGAAGATAATGGATAACTGTAAAAAAAAAAAATAAAAAAAAAAACAAAACAGTACATATTATATAACTCAGTCGGTGTTAATAACTTCAACTTGGGAAGTTTTATAACCATCATCTGAAGATGCGCGTATCGACAAATCATACTGCCCTTATTTGTGGGAGTTATTGTCCCTTATTGCTTGGCGCATAATGCAGTGCATAACAGAAACTTGTGAACGCAACTAGTCCCCCAGTTTTCAAGAGATCGCCATGAAATTTTGAACATGCTATTGTTATGTGTTACCTTTATATTTTTTTTTTCAATAAATTATACAGACTTGTACAATTTAAGTTTTCATTTTATTGTAGTACATATTTTAAATTTATTTGGAATGGTTTATATTACCTAATTCTTTTTTTCTTTTTTTTTTTTCGTTGCTTGTAATCCATTTTGTTTTAATATTTTTCTAACTTTAACTTGAGTTGGAAGACCATGAGGGCAGTGTCAGTATTGGAAGCAGAACAATCACCATCCTGCGCTTCGCTGATGGCTTATCATGAGATGAACAAGAAATGGAAACCGTCTCAAACAATCATCGCTAAGGTATGGTATAGATTTCAGCGCTGAAAAGACCAAGCCAGTGACAAAACAAACCGAGTGGCATCCAAAAGAAAATAAGAGTGAATGGATAGAAGCTAGGCAAAGTGACAAAATTTTCAAGTGCCTAGGTGCTATCGCCTCTGAAAACAAAAACTGTACTAACACACCACGAAAATTCCTACATTACAACTGACGTTATAAAAGCGCACAAGGTAAAACCTGCGCGTGTGTGTGATTTAGATTTTTAACGTAGTTTTAACAATTTTTCAGTCATATCGCTACGATGTCTGCAATGTGGCAGTTTATAGTGATGTCTAGCACTGGGGCATCATGCCTCAGAAATGTGGCATGACGTCCCACCCAGTCACATTATCCTGACACCAGGCCGACCAGTCCTAACACTAATCTCATAATGCTGAGCACCAAGCGAGGCAGCTGTAAATACCATTTTTAAAAGTCTTTGGTATGACTCTGCCGGGGATCGAACCCGCGACCTGCCGCATCCGAGGCGGACGCTGTAACCATTTGAAGAAAGTCCTACAAATTTCCTTTGAGATATGGTGATACTCCTTTAAGAAGAATTAAAGATTTATGAATGTATTTTAATCCCTTATGCCTGATAAGTATTTTGTGAATAAATCATTATCATTGTTTTTAACCAACCAATAAGAAGGATATTCAAAATCTCAATTTCAGAATGAAAATTTGAGATGTTTATTGGAACTGGGGCGTGGTAACTTGACCTTATTCTACCTTATTCCCATTCAATGGAACGAGATACAAGATAGACAAAGGCCAGGGTACCAGACTTGGAACGAGATATCAGTGGAACAAAGGTCAAGGTACCAAACTTTGGACGAGGTACGAGTGGAACAAAGGCATAGGTACCAAACATGGAAAGACGTACGACAGGAACAAATGTCAGGGTACCACACTTGGGACAATGTACGAGAGGAACAAAGGCCACGGTACCAAACTTGGAACGAGGCACAAGTGGAACAAATGTCAGGGTACCCAGGTTTGGAACGAGGCACGAGTGGAACAAAGGTCAGGGCACCACACGAAGCTATTACTAGTATCTGAGCGGTTAGAACGTCCAGCTCTGTTTATCTATCAGACTTTATGTGTGTGTGTGCGTTTGTCCTTGGGTATTTTTCTTTGAGAGGAACACGTTATTTTCTAGATGCGCACGCATGTGTTCAAAGACCAATCGTCAAGACTATACCAATTTTCTATTTTAAAAAAAAACGTTTTAATCATAATTTATATATTTTTTAAATACTTGTCTCAATTTCACACCAAAAATATAGTTGATACTTCTGTGGCAACAAATATGAACACTGCATCACAATTAGAATTCAGATTTAACAGAAAAAGATTCCTGTATTAATTGCATGGTAAAGTTTGTTGGTATGTTTACCTATTGGCCTGCATACCTATTAATTACCTACGAAGTGGTTTTATTTAAGCAGGGCGATTACACTTCTTAGAGAGTACAGGTTGTTGAGAAAGTGTTTCAGAATAAATCTAATGACGACTTTTTTGCCTTTGATTTTGCTGACGAATAACCCGTAATAGCTTTCTACAAAGTGCTGAGCTAAATATAAAGGAAAGGCACGCAAGGAAAAACACTCATTGATAATAAAAAAAAAAGTTAAAATGTAACTCCTGCTGTACTTGATGGAATGTTTTAGCACATTCAACATATAAGTTGTTCGAACATGTTTGAGATTAAATGCTGGAAAAAAATATTTCAGTGCGAACTGAGGTACCCATTTTCAATAAACCAGAACGCTGATATAATAAAAAAAAACAACAGGGGTTAGTGCTTTTAGCAATAACCACATGCATAACTAATTCATCTAACTACTGCATATCTGGATTCATCTAGTCTAAACTGCTTCCTAGTCACGTGACGTTAAGGTATCCAAGACCTGCACTGGCTTACCGTACACAACGCGATGTTATTGTATTAAATATATCATATTCGAAGGAGCGGGGAAAGGATGCATTTTTATAGTGAAGTATCCTTCTGTCTTTTGCTGATTTTGTTTATATGAACTTATGAATTTCATCTGTAAATCCACGCCCACCCATCCCATATAAAATGGTCTGAGTCCTAACGTCTTACCACCTTTCAGGGTGGGAATGGAAATGGGAATGGGGAAGAGCGGTTATTATTAACATAGAAAATGTGCAGTGCCGGATTAAACCCTGTGAAGGCCCCTAGGCAGTCGAAATCCGGGGACCACTCGCAAATTATTTCCTAATACTTTCAAGATCAAATCAGTTCAATATTATTTTGATCCGTTGTCGCGGGTCCCCTAAAAGGCGTGGGGCCCATAGTCCGGTGCCTATACTCTGCCTATTGGATAATCCGGCACTGAAAATGTGGGAGCCCTTTGCTACCCATTATTTACATAATGCAAGAATTGGTGTTTTGAGAGTTTTGTTGATACTTGAGTCACAGACCCCCTCAAAGCAATTCTTGACTTTTGCCTTTAATCATCACGTGTATAATATGGTCCGTTAAGACACAAAATTACTAATTCACATAAGACTATTAGTCACCAGCAGTAAACTCAATGATACATCCTTGTATCTTGTATGTGTGTGTGTGGGGGGGGGGAGGCAGTTAATTATAAATGAGAACGCGCAATAGCTTACATCAATAAACAATACATGAAACTTAAGAAGTCCCGGTAGGCATTGTCAACGCCTTGGTTATTAATATATCAAGAAAATGCAAATAGAAAATTATTTATAAGTTGATCATATATAAAATAATATTCGTTTTAGTTCCAATTTGATACATTTATGCTGAATAAGATGCTTGTTTCTAAATACTAAAGTCTTATGTGTTGTTAAGGGTGGGGGACACATACAATGTACATGTCTGTAGTTGTCAACTTAGACAATTCGTTTCAAAATCATCTGTTTTCAGAGTATTCCAAGGCCGACGAGTGTTATCCAATCAAATATTATGTTCGTTTTCCGACCGCTCCGGTGGCCTAAATGGTTAGAGCGTCCGCCTCGGATGCGGGAGGTCGTGGGTTCGAACCTGGCCGGTCATACCAAAGACTTATAAAAATGGTATTAGCAGCTGCCTCGCAGGCGCTTAGCCTGGTGTCAGAACAATGTGACTGGGTGGGACATGATGCTACATGTCTGCGGCATGATGTCCCGGTGCTACAGATTCTGAAAAGTTGTTAAAAGCTACGTTCAAAATTAAAGTCACACACACACACACACACGCACACACACACACTGAATAAGCTTTCAATGGTGTAAGAGAACATGGTTGTACAGTACGTAAGTGAGAAAAGTGGCAAATATCCGACATGGAGTTCATGCTCGAACACTTTTGAAGACAATGGTAAAATCAACCTAACTGCTGCACTTTACGTGATTCTTGCTACAACAGCGATATTACAAGCTTTATCACTAGTTGTATATGAACTTGGATCCTTGGTGGAAAAATTAAACTGTTCAACTTTGACCTCGGTACAAGAATGTTACTGTGAATCAGTTGTCAAACTTTTAAAGAATGTAAACTAATCCATTATACATTTTTTTAAAATCACATAACACACACACACACACACACACACACACACACACACACACACAATTTAATTAAATATGAATCTTTCCTTTAACGGAGTTTTACATTTTCCCTATACCATGGTGTTTTATAGAATAGATTACGATATTATTCTTTCATGTTCAGTATACAGCAACATACATGAAAGTTTTATATTAGAGACTATATGTAAACAGTTTGTTGTACAAATAAATTTGGGTTGGGTCTGTAGTCGTGTACTGACGTACAAAGTGCATTTGATTCAACTTCAAATAATTTTCAACAAACTTACAACGAAATCAAGAAGAATCCTGAGAAAGCTAAACTTTTGTTCTAAGGTTTTGTTTGGGTGATAAAGATTTTTAAAACCGATCACAAAAGCATATACATGCTCATTTCCGCCAACGTTCAATAGAGCTTGTATTTCTGGATTAAAAATCCTGTTCTAATGCAGTTTTCTTTACAATAATGTGTTACGTGTGTCTCAGTTAGATTTCAGTGAGTCAGAGAGTATATATTAGCACTTTGGTTGAAATATACATTGTCTGCATGCAATAAATCAAATCACCGCATCTCATTCAAAATGAAATTGATTTCTTTTCACCGTAAGAAAGCGTCTACTAGGGAAAACCTTAGTGTTGATAGAGATACTGATTTCATCACATGCTGGTCCGACTGTTCTCCAATTAAGATAGAATTTATCTACGGCTAAACTCAGAAGCGAGTTCGACCTCGGCATCTAATGAGTCAGACCTGTTTCTAAATTTAGCCTTCCCCCCTTCTCCGTGAGTCACGTGTGCTGTTGGGGATGCTACTACCTCAGGCCCAGGTACGAGGCCATAAACTTTTCCCTACGTACATATTCCTAAGCGAAACGAGCAGCGATCTCGGGTTACAGCACCAACGTACCAAACTGACGGCGGACTTGTCTATAAAAGGCATTTGGTTGCCTCCACAGGTTTTCATAGAAGGATCTTAGTCGGAAGGCAGACAAGTTTGCAGGTAGGAAACAGGAAGGGATAAGAGGAAGAGGAATTGTGTGAATACGGCGTAAGTACATTCAAAATATTACAATTTAGTAATAAATAATGTACTTTATTACAAATAATTTAGTATATTACATTGATTTTTAACTTTGCTTATATTTAATATACATATATATGTTATCTGTCCGTGTATTCAAGATCAAGCATGACCTATTCCGCATAGTGTGTAATAGTAAGCACGAACAAAAAGTACATGTAAAACTTCTTTTCCTTCAGATTAAGACTCAGGATTGTATTAACACGCTTTACGTTGATATCATCGGTAGAGATTCAGATTTAGACTCAGGATTGTATTAACACGCTTTACACTGATATCATCGGTAGAGATTCAGAATAAGACTCAGGATTGTATTAACACGTTTTTCACTGATATCATTCAGATTCAGACTCAGGATTGTATTAACACGCTTTACATTGATATCATCGGTAGAGATTCAGATTCAGACTCAGGATTGTATTAACACGCTTTACATTGATATCATCGGCAGAGATTCAGAATAAGACTCAGGATTGTATTAACACGTTTTACACTGATATCATCGGTAGAGATTCAGAATAAGACTCAGGATTGTATTAACACGCTTTACACTGATATCATCGGTAGAGATTCAGATTTAGACTCAGGATTGTATTAACACGTTTTTCACTGATATCATCGGTAGAGATTCAGATTTAGAACCTTCTGAAGATTCTTGCATTTGGAAATTCTTCTAAGAGCGAAAGTTATTCCTTTTTTTCTCGTCTGAAGAATTGTGATTTCTAAATACGAATAAAATACTTCAGATTGTCCACTTACAGATATCTAAATTAGAATACATACCTAAAATATATAGACAACATGATGTATTCAGTGTTCATTGTCGCATTTTAAAGATGAAGTCTAATCTGATTATTGTTTTTTCTTCAGAAATTAATAAAAATGATCCTATTTTGAAACAAATATGTTCGCAAAAATATTTTGTAGCTTTTGTTTCTAGATGAACGCGATGCTATGGATAGGTGAACCCCTGAGTTTTTCTGGCTCTTCCATCTTTCAGTATAATATTGTTGTGCATGTTAAATTGTGCTCGAAACTTATTCAAGCTCATTACGTGATATATGATTAGTTATTATGATTGACCCTACTAACAATGTAATTTCCATGACATACCTTTATTATATTACAGGTGCTTTCCATGACATAGCTTTATTATATTAGAAGTGCTTTCCATGGAAGAAAGCCTAGATCATATCAATAATATGGTTTAACTTGTATTAAAAATTACAATTCCACAGCTTCAAATTTTTTAAATGCAGTAGCATGGAATTATTGGTAAAATTAAACTGTCAGACTGAAACAAGTTCATTGTAATATTACTTTATGTACGAGCAAGTAATGACTAATTATCTATTTTTAAACGAAAATCAGCAGAATTAGTGAAATTGCTTTAAAGTAAGACTGTTAATCGCGACTGCTTTGTATGAGATTTGTTTGTAATTTTTTATTCATTTTCAATTTTTATTTCTGTTTCCGGGGAAGTTCTATTAAAAAAAAAAAAACAACCCCAAAACAAACAACAAAACAAACAAACATCTGTACCACTGTCAGTTTGCTTTGTATCTAGAGTCATTTTCTTGCGTCACCCATCGATACATAATTACAGTTATATCAGACATGCTTCGAACAGTTTCATTTAAATCTATCCATATACTTATCTTTACTATAAACCCCGATTTGTTACACTGTCATCGAGTTTGTATCTTTCTTTGCTAGATTTTTCATCATACGGAAGTATTTATCCCCCCTCCCAAACTTCCAAACATGTAAGAACATAAAAAGTCTTTTCTCGTGCATCAGCTACGCCAGCAGGTTTTTATTTACGTACCTCAGAGTGTTGCTGGCAAAAACATTAGAAGTAGACTAGGCATGTTTCCAATGTATAGATAGTAGCAAGGTCACTGAAGCTGAGCGCAGTTGATGGAATCATATACAAAATAGGCCGTGTTTACTATATACCAGTTAGACATAATATATTTTCCCTTGCATTATCAATATAGAATTTATACTCTTGAGAAGTTATTAGTGCATCAAAATAATTAATATGAAATACCCTATGAAAGACCACATATTTTAATATCAAAAATTTTTTAATGCTTTTGTGTATAAACATGAGAAACTTGCTTTAAACAGTTGAAATTAATGAATGAAGTTTGAAAAGCACAACGAAACATTTGGTATATATATATATATATATATAGAGAGAGAGAGAGAGAGAGAGAGAGAGAGAGAGAGAGAGAGAGAGAGAGAGTATGTGGTCTCTTTCATTTTAGTTTCATCCTTATTTACAATATTTGACAGTGATGTCGGCAAACAATTCAAAAATGCAGGCGCTGCAGATAAGCGAGATGGTAATCTCTTTAGATATTCTATAAATATCCCAGATGATATACATTATTGGTGCATCATTCCAGTGCGCATGTTTAAATATGGACGTAGCTTTCGGCGAGTAAATTGCTGAGTAGCACTACACTTTGTTCGGGCTTCTCGTTAGAGGAAAAGAGAAAGCACGTTGTTGTTGTTGTTGTTGTTATCATGCCATTACATGTATTTTTGAGGGCGCATTTTGAAAGCAAATAAGTTAATACGGAAGTTATACGCGTATGTCTTGCACACATTATCATGCTTTAATAGTAACATAGTCTAAAGTAATGATTCAGTCGGACATTCCTGCTTTACTTCCGCTATCTAATCAAGTACTTTAGAAGTTTCCTTGGATTTCTTATGCCAAGAATTACGATTTCTTTAAACAGAAACAAACTGTCAAAAACTGCTCATGTATAAGTTCCTGGGATATAGTCATTTCCTTGTTAAGACGTAATAAAGGGTGTAAATATAAATAATAAGAGCAGTTATTCACATCCATGGTTTCCTGCGGGCAACGTTTGACCGAGTGGTCTTAGGTCGGTAAAATCACTGCCATCTTACCTCTGTCCGTGTGGGTCTGAGTCTCGGGCTTGGCCAGTGTAGGTATGTGAGAAAGCTTGCCAGTAGCTTCCCGTGGGTTGGTGGTTCTTACCGGGATTTTTCCGGTTCTTCATCCACCAGCTATACTGGCCGACCTGTAGGGCTATATATAGCCTATCTTGATCTGAACACCGGCGTTAAATCCAAATCAACAACAACAATAACAACCATAAGACAGATACCTGATAGATTGTATTTCATTATTTCAGGATTGAAATGGTGTTTCAATACCTTAAAAACAAAACTACGAACAGGTTGAACTTCTGAGAAAGGGATGTATTTACTCGTTGGAATTATATTTAAATAAATTGTATCAGTGCCACTTCTAGGAACATTCGCCCACACATAACTCCCTGCATATATATATATATATATATATATATATATATATATATATATATATATATGTGTGTGTGTGTGTGTGTGTGTGTGTGTGTGTGTGTGTTCGATGTAATTTTTTCAAACTGGAAAGATCATGAAAAGATTAACTGTCTGTGACTGGGATGACATGTCCTTCTTCATCCTTTTCTTCTTCTTGAACGGGCAGCTTCGACGGGTTCTTTTAAAAATCATGCCTAGACCTGGAGATCGAATACATATATTATTAGAGAAACAAAACGTAATTTTAAACTCTGATCGACTCGGTGTTTAGATATCATATTTTAAATTAAGCCATAGCTAAAATAAATAACAAAAAGACATCATAATGTTATATGAACTTGCATGTTCAAAAGTACATGGTGAGTTCTTTAACATTTCAATCCAAAGCTCTGATTCTATTCAGGGTCTTGGTGCTAGTTTCAGAGTTGAGCTTATCAATAATACCAGATCACTAAACGGGTGCCCCCGCAACAATAATAGCTTGGTCACGTTTCCATTCGTGAATAAAATAATGGCCTTTCTATGTTCGTCCATGCTCGACAGAAAAATATCATGCGAAGTCAATCTACTCTCCAGTCGGTGGTCACATGACCATGCGATTTGTAGATGTAAATGAGACTTTTAGCAGGAATCCACAACGAAAGACAATTAACATAGCGACGTTAGTGGAATGCGGATAATGGCAAACACGCTCATATAGTGCTGAAATTGAACCTTACTTCGTTATAGTGAGACAAGAAATTATTGGATTCAAAATGCATTTGCTGTGTGTGTATGAGCGATTTGGCGTTTTAGTTACAGTACATTGCTTTCTTACTATGGATGAGGATACAAGGACAAGCTATAGATAGATCGAATGACGTCATCAGTGGCCATTTTTGTGGTAAGCTGACAGATTTACCGTTGATTTTATATGCTGTTTGGAAGTTGAAATAAATTCATTGACTCTCAAGATACTGTTATAAAACATACATACATAAACAGAACGCAAATCAGGCTGTCTGTTAGTATCTATATTCGTAATTTATAAGTTGATTTTACCTCAGGGTGCCCTGTTCAAAAATGGTAAATTTTTATGGCCACATATAGCAGAAACTGCCAGGTTGCCCATCGTTCAGGTAAAATGGGCAAAATATCGTCTGCTATTGACTTCATCGGGAAGCAACTATTGTCTTAAGGACCCCCATGCCTCAGACTAGTCAACAGAGTTAACTTCCAAGACTACAGGAAGCTGTGTTGTTGGTATAGAACTCGTCTTTTGAAATGGGATCCATACATCTAATTTGTTTGTATAAATCTGTTTACATAAATCTGTTTGTATAAATTCTTTTGCGACTTAAATTATGCTTATGGAGCATGCAGCTATGTTAAATTAACATTCTGCGATTACAGCTGGAATATACTTGCTAATGCTTGATGGATAATAGAGTCTAATAGAGTCTAATACTTCCTCCCACTTTCATGAACTTAAAAAAAAATCAAGTGATTAAAAATCGGTTTAATCCAGTGAAACATTAGCCATATGCCCGATGACGTCATTCACTGTTAGTTTCCTGCTTGATAAAGATTCTCGGCATTTAACAACAAGTCTGATTAGAGTCTCGTTCTAAAAGGATGTTGATAATATATTTAATACGGTCCGACTTCTGGCAATATACCTTATCTATGTCGTATTTCATATTGATACTAAGACTCGAAGTTCATACATATTGTTATACAAACAAATTGAAACGTTTTCACGTCTATTAAAAGTAAACAGCTCCTGATCTGATTGTTGGAAAGGTTTCAAATGTTCCCCATAGTGCGTGTCTGGTTAGTAGAATGGACTATAGTACATTGACAATCTCTCATGATCGGATTATGATTCTCTTGCTTATAAGTTGCATTAATTCAGTTGGACATGGTTTGAGTTACGTTCAGAGATACCCGGATTAAGTCAAGTTCTGTGCTGTATATGTAACTATGAAAATAATTTTGTTGCACTGCCATAGTCACTGTTTGTATTTTAAATAAGATGGTCACTGATAACGTTGTTCTTGTTACAGGAGGATCTATGTCAAAATCAGATATGGTGTACCACCAGAAATTCATTAAACAAAAATTTGACGCATGGCCAACTTCTTAAAAATAAATATTTATTTTTACATGTGTTATAATGATTTTGTTTTTGTTTTTAAATGGAATTCATATTGAAATACGTTTTGTACGTTTAGTGTTCTTATGCGCCACCCAGCTTCAGAGTCTGGAAGATTGTCAAACAATGTCTATAGCTATACGGCAGGGTGCTCTTGCATAGAGCTGTCTGCGTTGGATGATTAGACTAGAGGTAAATGGCAAGGTAGAACCGACAGGTTTTCCAGATCTGCATATTTCTGCATTGTATAGACCACTTCGTGAACATCACAGCAGATGAACTTTACTTTGCTGCCAGATTTCTGCTGATGGAAGAGAGGACTGGAAATGCTGTTATCGCATTTCAGTCAGAAGAGCGATAGGAGTGACTCAGGATAAAACTATGTATACATTTATTTTTAAACAAGTAGACCGTTCCAAAGTCTGTACTTTCTGAGGAAAGGAAAACTCTTTGAGATGTCCCGGCACAATTTGCAGAAATATCCCTTTTCTATTCTATAATGTTGGAATCTGTGCTTTGTAAATTTGCAGGACCAATATAATTATGCTGACAAAAATTTAATATGGTTTCTATCCTGGTTTCTTCTCAGACAACATAATTTAATTTTGTTCCAGACATAAACACGTTCCATAATAGTTATTGGATTAGCTGTATACAAGCAAAGGTTCATTTAGTATATGCAAGTAAGGGTTTATTTACGACATGCAGGTAGTGTTTTATTTACGACATGCAAATGAGGGGTCATTTACGACATGCAAGTTAGGGTTCATTGTGCTGCATAACTGTGTATATTGCGCTTCCTTTTAGACATCATATAGACACTACAAACTCATATGCTGCGTGCTGTAGATTTGGACCTTTTGTGTATCGGATTTGGTCCATGGCATTATAGGATCAAAACTAATAGTGCTTCAGATGCGACTGTCTTACAGACTCGAGTTATCTGTGTGTTAGAAAGAAAATATATGTACTTGAAGATTTTGTGTGCAAAATTACGGTCTGTATCTTCGTGTTATGGTGATAAAAAAAACTCCGAAAAAACAACAACGCAAATACAGCTATAAACTGCAAATTTCGTAACTGATAAGATCACCATAAAGTTCGTAATTCAGTTGTCATATTAATGCAGACTTTGGGCAAATTTGCCAACTTGTGTCACATTGCTTGGTCCAAATATAGTATTTCTACCACTGTTTGTTTACATAAATTCAAGACGTACCGATCATTTTCAAGATTCCTTGTAGCATAATCTCCAAAATGATCGGTATGTCTTAAAAATTGTAGCGTAGTTCTTCTAACAATATCGGGAAACTGTCAGATCTTAGATATGTTGCTGCTGTGTTATTGATGATTTGTAAAACGTACAGAGAATTTTGGGCTGACCTCCTGTCAGCCAGTGTGGTCCAACCGGTTTCAACATAAAGTGACTTTTGTTTACAAGTTTTAAGCCGGTTACTAACCGGGCCGTAAGTAATTTAAGTTTTTAACGTCTTTCGCTGTCTTCTTGACTGTGTATGCATACTCAAGTATTAGCCCAATAAAAATGAGGTAGAATTAGTTTGAAGTTGAATTTGACAAGAGGTATTTAATTTGGTTTTATCGATGCTTCCAATTCCTTTCGAGGTCAAGTGAATAATATTATCAATAGTACATTCGAAGATAGCGTTACTCCCAAATTGTTGTGCGAGTTCACGAAGTTAAGCTTTCCATTGAAGAATTCTAAACTTTGACAAATTGGCAGATTATACTTACTAAAATGCATACACTCCATTTTCCTTGGATTAAAGTTAAGGAGCCATTTATTTCCCAGTATTTAAACTTATCTAGATCGTCATATTGTACAGCATCGGTCTCGAAACGATAAAGGAAAGAAGACTGGAAATAGGAGTCATCAGCAAAAATTCGAGATAATGATCTGAGTTTATCGGCAAGTCGACTACATGTACTAAGAATGGGCCCAAACAGATTGCTGAGGTATACAAATAGGGAGTTGTAATTCTTGAAAAAGCTGTTGCCAACGACAAGCTATTGCTTTCGATTACACGTGTGATCTTTAAATCAAGAGGTTATCAGTGACGCCATATTTTTCAAATTTACTTATGAGGTCCTTGTGCCAAACCCGGTTAAACACCTTAGATATACCATAAAAATAATAGAGGAATATTCGTGATTATTTAGAGCTTGATATCTATTAACTTATAAGTGGTTGAAAGGCCAGGACCAGACCGGTACTTGCATTGAAATGTATTGTGAATATAGAAATTGTATACGTACTTGAAAACAATTTTTTCAAGAACTTGGCCACTGAGTATTGCGATAAGTCTGTAATTAGACTCGTTCAATCAACAGGTCTGTAAAACGAAGCGTATACCGTTAGGTCTGTAGTTAGAGGCATTACAATCTACAAGCCTGTATTTAGAAGCGTTAAATCGATAATTCTGTAATTAGAAGCGTTAAATCGATATGTTTGTAATTTAAAGCGTTAAGCCGATAGGTCTCTAATTAGAAGCGCTAATCAACACGTCTGCAATCAGAAGCGTCAAATATATAGGTCTGTAATTAGACGCGTTACGTCGTTAGGTCTGTAATCGGAATCGTTATATCTGTAATCACAAGCGTTCAGTTTATAGATCTGTAATTAGTAAGAGTTAAATTAATTGATAGGTCTGTAATTAGAAGCGTTTAAATCATTCTCCCTTTTTAGTCAGTAGTATAACATTTGTGATTTTCTATTCATTTGAAAATTTTAATTTATATAAAGACATATTGAAAAGCAAACTATTTGCATCATTTAAAATACAGTGTGACTAACGTCCATCCAGACCTGAAACTTGATTGGAAAGTAAAATTGAAATTTTATCCATAACCTCTTTTTCTTGATTCACTAAAATTATCCGTTGTTTCAGCGCGAACTATTTCAGGAAATTTCATCAAAGTCTAGTTCAATAGCTTTTGACGATATAACTATATTTAAAACATTTCTGTATGACGCAATGGTCAGTGACCCAGATGTCAGACAAGAAATGAACAACTTATAAAACACACAATAGTGTAGTCTCGTATGCACATCATTTTCTCAACGAAGACTAGTACAAAACCGTTTTCCAACAGAGCTATTTTGAGAATACTTCGGTATGGCACAATGGTCAGTCACCTGGATGTGAGACAAGTGATAGGCTACTTCAGTGGTTCCCAACCCCTGGGTCGCGAGGACGTTATGGAGATTCGTGTGGAAACGGGGTCCTGTCGGGTCGCGGCCGAAAAACTTTGTGAAATACTGGAAACATGATAGTTTCCAAAGCAACAACATATGCCTCGGAAAGTTATGGATTGCGGGAAATTTGAGCCGTCATATTTGACTGACCTGTCGATTAGAGGTGATTTTATTTAAGGTATTTGTATTTTGAAGAGTTTTCATACAAAAATATCTAGTGCACTAAAGTCAGCAGATTCTCAGAATATTATTGCTTTTAAGTATGTATTCCACTCAGAATATTATTGCTTTTAAGTATGTATTCCAAGCGCTGCTGATAACTTCAAACACCTCAACCGACAAATCGGTTGAGGTGTTTGGAGAAATTACACGTCAAACAATACCCAAACAAAGACTACCGATTAGTCGATAATCTATTGTCTTTGATACACACCATCATTTACCTGGAAAGGTTTGATTAATACAGAATTTAAAGTAAAATTTACATTCAATCAAAGCGAAAATCCATAAAGAAGTCTTAAAATTCCCGGAATGCATCACTTCCGATAACGTAGGTTGTAAGGGGTGTCGTCTGGTATGCACATCATTTCCTTATCAAGGTTAAATGATTTAAACGGAACATCTGTTGTTTAAGCCAGGGTAGACACTAACAACAGCCATGGCGGATTTGCAATAATGATATTGTGCTGATAGAAACAGGGCACTTCTCATTCTTTTCACCAGGCAGATTTCTCAGCCCGAACGATATGACCAATAAACTCTTTTCTCTGCCACTGTGTACATTTTTCTGACAAGCCTTGTCACAATAATAATTGTCCGAAAATAATAAAAAGTGGAAGAGAACAACTACTGCTTTTTTGCAGGAATACAGTACGTTCTCTCTCTCTCTCTCTCTCTCTCTCTCTCTCTCTCTCTCTCTCTCTCTCTCTCATCAGCATGGTTTTGGCCATGGCTGGCCGAGTGGTCTAAAGCGCTTGCCTTTTCAGATCACTCACATCTCAACCCTTTCCGCGTGGGTTCGAGTCTCGGCTCATTCACCGTTTGTACGTGAGAAAGCTTACCAATAGCTTCCCGTGAGTCGATGGTACTTCCCGGGGTCTTTTAGGGTCCTCCATACACCAGATATACTGGCCGCCATGTATAGGCTATAACGTGCTTACAATAGCACTATTATATATATATATATATATATATATATATATACATGTATGTATGTATCCATTGAAGAAGGATTTATATGGATTCGAATTTATAATAAATTTAACCTTCGTTAAAATGATAAATTTACTTTCATTTTATTTGCCACAATCTTTAGCTGTTACATTATCGTAGCATTTTCATGCCCCTTTGCTTTCCCTACTTAATCTTCTATTTAAGTTATTCATGATTGTTTAAGTTTCATGCGATTTTCTTTTGTTTGCTTGAGATGAACTTATTAGTTATTGTGCACGTTTCATATCATTTTGCTAAAACCTTACGTTTATGAAAGCAGGGCCGCAGACAGGATTTTTGGGCCCTAGGAAAAAATCTCCAGTAGGCCCCAATGACAATCTGATTAAAATCAGATCTCCACTGTCTTGCGTGAAGACAGTGTAGATCTGATTCTAATCCGATTGTCCCCAATGAATTACAAGATGTGACGACGGTGGGCCCCCGACAGTTGTGGTCCCGCGGAATTTTATCCTAAGTTGTCCTGCCCTGTGCGCGGCCCTGTGTGGCAGTAAAATATGTTCAAGTTAGAAGGACCAAATAATAACGTGATTAAACATTTAGAAATATTGCGACCAAAATAATGCTATTTTCAAATGCTATTTCGAAGTATTCTTTTCAACGTAATTTCTGCGATCGACATGTAATGAATAAAGAATGTATTCTTCTCACAATTGTCAGAATCAATCAAATATGGTAATTCACTTTGAAATCGATAGTCGTTTATCTAAATTTGTTAGAAAGTTTATTTTTTAAATCTACTTTTAAGTGTTACCTTTATGTACTTTAATGTTGATAATATAGACATGAAGAGGATGTTGTTTTTTTTTGGCATTGAGATGAAAACGGTATTTATAGAATCGGCGTGAATAGGGTAATTCGACTTCAAATGGACTTTCTGGTTTGCCTCTTTTCCTCGCCTCTCACCAAACTTTATTTGAGGGTTTGTTTGTTATAATCTGGGAACGCATACATACATTAATTAGTCAACTGTTTAATTTACTTTAAACTTTAAAAGAAAATAAATAAACACGCTTCATTTCGATTAGTGTTTCCACTAACATTTCAGTCCTGTTTCAGTCAATAATGAGTTGGTTTAATTTCTCATTACGATGCATGAAAGTCGATCTACAGTGATAGAAAAGTCCAACATTGATCACTGATATTTCGATTTCGCTCGATTACCAAAACGCCTGACTCAGTATTCAGTAGACCAAACTTCACAAGTAGTTCTGGTGTTTTTATTAAATTGACTTCAGTAAGTCATGAAAATTAACAAAGTAAAGGGACCACGTGTTTAGAAGTATTTTGTTGCTCTTAACACAGAGACGTGACCTCAGAGTTGGTCGCCGTATGGATAATAATATAAAAATTGAATAGTAAATCGACTGATAACAGTCAGTTATTTAGCGACTATGGCACAGTGTTCAATAACCGTGTCGCTTCAGACAAGATCAAACAAAGCAACAGAATATTCAATAAAAGTGTCGCTTCAGCTTAGTTTTGTTTTGTAGAGTTTAACGCTATTTTCACCAGATCATAGCTATACAAGTGACCACCATATTTGTCGGAGGAATATTCCCGGAAGACCAACGACCCACAGGAAGCGACTGACCAGTTTTCTCACACACCCACGTTGTTCGAGCTGAGATTCGAACCCAGGCGGATAGAGGTGAGACAGGTCCGGATCAGGTCAAGGGTTGCGGCGGGGGAGGGGGGCTGCCAAAATTTCAAAAAGGCCCTGGCTTTCCTCGAAAGTGCACCAAAAGCAAAATTCTATATGTCAAGAATAAAACGATGGCCAAATTTCAAGTGACTGTGTGTGTGTGTGTGTGTGTGTGTGTACTTCATTTTAGCGGGTCGGGTCCGAATTTCCGCCTTCCCCGATACGGCCGTGTGAGATGAGAGTGATCAGTAAAGGCGAACGCCTTAGATCACTCGGTTATCAGAGCCCCCGTTTAACATCAGATATTGTTTGTTGATGTTGTCACGAGTTAAAGCCGTTATTCAGCACATGACAGGTTATACATACCGGCCAGTCTTCCACGGGAAAAACCACCGACCCACGGAAAGCTACTGGCAAACTTTCTCACCTATCCACGAGCGCGTTAGACCACTCGACAAAATTGTTTTCTAAAAGTATATCGTATAACCCAGGCTGACGATGAGTATTTAAAGTATCCATTATAATTCAAGTACGGTGAAATACCGAGTGTTCCATCAATTGAAGCAGAAAAACTGTTTAATAAACAATTTTGATGATTATTAGTCGATATAAAGCTCACTAAAGAATATATTTTATTTTCAGGGACGTAGCTACCATATAGCAAGAGTATGCAAAGCATAAGGGCCAACGAATTCATTTGTTTTTGCACTGTAGATTAGGCAAGGGCCCATCGGTAAGCTTTGCATAGAGGCACATACGGGCTCAAATATCCTAGCTACGCCACTGTTTATTTTCTAGTAAATCTGAAGCCATATGATCTTGCAATGGTCAAATTCTTCATCGTTGTGCTCGTGCACGCGAGATAATTTCTTTGGCCGACCCAATCGATTTACGTACAGCTGCATCGGAAAGGAATATTATATTGGACCGACCCAACCGATTTACATACATTTGTATGGCGAAAGGAATATTGTCTTCCGTCGACCCAATCGATTTACACACACTTTCATGGGCAAAGGAATATTGTCATCGGCCAACCCAATCGATTTACACACACTTTTATTGGGAAACCAACATTGTCTTGGGCAAACCCAGTTGATATACATTCACTTGCATGAATTGTGTACTGGGCCGACCCAGTCGAGTTACAAACTTTTATGACCGACCCAGTCGACTTAAATACACTTTTATGGGGAAAGGAATATTGTTTTGGACCGACCCAATCGAATTACACGCTTTTATGGGAAAGTGATATTGTCTTGGGTTGATCCAATCGATTTACATACATCTGTATAGGGTAACCAACATTGTCTTGGTCTGACACAGTCGATTTACATATATTTGTATGGGGAAAGGAGTACTGTGTTGGACTGACACAATCGATTAACATACACTTACATGGGGAGAAGAAAACATATACGAACGTACTGAAGTACACAATAATTTCCGTTATTCTAAACGTTTAGATGATTATCTTATATTTCTATGTGATTCATTACCAGTAACATAAAGTAATGCGTCCGTACGTACCGTCGTATGTATGTATGTATGTATCTATGTATCTATCTATGTATCGGTCTTTGAGAAAAAGGTATAATAACCAGAACTGCACAATGAACTGCAATTCAGTGTTCCAATAACGCATGTCACCTACATTTGTTCTTTTCTTATATCGAACAATGCAACAATCACAGCAATGAGAAACTATTTCCTTGTAAAATGACGGGGAATCTGCTCACAAATCATGTAGTTTTGTTATTAATGATATGCGCTTTAAAAGCCATGTTTATATCAAAAGAATGCAACAATAGCAACAATGGGAAGTTATTTCTATATAAAATTACAGGGAATCTGCATAGAAATGATTTCGTAGCCTAGTGTGAGGTACACAGATGTGTTTAATAAATTTTATTATTTTGTTTGATACTTACGAAAATATATCTGTATTGTATGGAAAAATATATCAAGTACTTTTATTAATTTGTTTTTTGTAGTCATCACACAAGATTAACATTATATTACACACTAAAGAAATGTACTAAAGGGTACATTACACACTACAGAAATGTACTAAAGGGTACATTACACACTACAGAAATGTACTGAAGGTACATTACACACTACCGAATATACTAAAGGGTTCAAGCTAGACCATTGGATAAGTTGGTAAATATAGTTACAATAAATAAATAAACAAATAAATAAATTTAAAATATCTCAATAAAATACATAAATAGATCTATAAAAATTAAAATACTGTAAACATCAAATAACAAGGGCTTTTGTCCTATCCCAAGGTGTCTTTTGTCCTAGACGGCTTTTGTCCTACCCCTGTTATGGGGTTTCTGTCCTAAGAGGCTTTTGTCATGGAATCTATTTTGAATAGAACATATCGAGGACTGTTATTGTGATGATGGGATTCTATTATTAACGAATTAGTATCCCATCGTCAGAATAACAATCAACAATATCAGTTCAAAATACTTGGTTTATTACAATTAAATGGAACCTAATTAACGACAAGAATTGCCACCAAAGTAATACTCGTAAACCAATTATTTTGATTGATATCCTCCTGTACATCAAAATTCTGCTTTTAAATTCTTTCTTATGCAATCACGAATTTATAATGTACCTTCCGTAATACCTACTAATTGTTTATTGCCAAACACTGTCACATTTGCTGCAAGAATCAAATGCAGTTTTCTAAAGCTCTAACACCATATTTCAGTGTCCGACAAACAAGAAATTCAAACATGCCAGCATTTCAAAATGGCAAGTAGCTAGTATAGCGTTGAATCACAACCTCACAACCTCGACTCAAGTCGATGGCTCCATGCCATGCTTGTGAAGCTGCCAAATGCATAGGGGTATATAAAAGCACTGCTATAACATTCTGAACTTTTGTTTACAAGCTGAATTTCTTTTTTTTTTTTTCAGTTGGCGCCAGTGTAGGTGTAGACTTGCAGTTGCGTTCTCTTGAAAGAATATTTCACTAATGAGTTGCTATGACAGCACAAACATTATGGATACATTTTATAAAAAAAAAATTTATGATGAGCTATTCAGAGGGAGATGATAATGATGAGTTATAAAGAGGAAGACGATAATGATGAGATATAAAGAGGGAGATAATGATGAGTAGCAAAAATTGTGATAAATCACGTAAATCGCGTTGACAAAGAATACTATTCTAGACAGTTTATGCCAGCATTTAGAAAGAAGAAAACAAAGTCGATAATGCTGGTATGGTGATACGTGAAAACCATTAAGTTGCACTACGTTTAGGAATCCCCATTCCCGTTCACATTCTGCGTATGTTTGGACAGTTTATTTTACACTGAGACATTATCTTAGAATTAAAAGGAAATAAAGGTTATCATGAAAATACATTTTAACTCAATTAACTACTCCGTTGTCATCTCGGTACCCGTTATTGACCAAAAGACCATAAGGCTGCCTCAAGTCCAATTATTAGATCATGGTAGATTTATTCAAATTTGCAAAATCCAAAGTCATGGTAGATTTATTCCTAATATGCAATATCCAAAATACTTTTAAACTCATGCATATACACTAATATTCATCAGGTGAATTATTGCGACTGAGCGAATGGAACCTTTGCGAATATAAACTTTTTTGTTGCGAAGTGAAGAATTCGCTCATTTTATCCAGATAGCGCAATTGATCTTTCTGTAAAGCAAGGGGGTGGTAAATGCTATGTTCACTTAGCAATTTTGTCATTTGTCGGAACAGTGGTGGAGTGTTGTTTTTCTCGGCGATAGATTACAAGGTGAATCTGAAAACGAGGCCGTGTTTGCTTGCTAAGCTATATTTAGAAATCGCTTATTCGGGAGTTGGATGTTGCTGTATCTAGGAAGAGAGAATAAGTGTACTCCTTCGAGATAACGGGATAATGACTTAGGCACTGCATTTCTGGGATTCCTTTGGTATTGGCTCAGCTTGTGATTGGCTTATTAGTACCAGAAAATAAAAAAAGAAAGTGTATTTTTCTAAAGCTTTTTTGTTGTCAGCACTGAACACTAACGGATTGAATATTTGTCAAAGAGAGAGAGAGAGAGAGAGAGAGAGAGAGAGAGAGAGAGAGAGAGAGAGAGAGAGAGAGAAATGTAGGAAGTACTGTCTTTACACGTTTATAAGTAGAGTCAAATTGAAAACAACAAAGATTCTGATCTGCCGTAGCATAATGCGCCTGCAGATCAGGGTCTATGTACTGATTACTCCTATCATACTGCACAGACCGTGATCTACCGGCGCATTATGCATAGGCAGGTCTGGGTCTGAGCAGTTTGCAGTTGGACTAGTCTTATAAGTGAGTATATAAGGTACTTTTAAAGAAGTCATCGTTTCTTTTTTTTTCTTAGTTTCGTCATCTTGTCGCTGCTAAATAAATTGCGTGGTGTCTCGAATTCTGCAGTCTCTAGGTTTCTATATTATGTAGCACTAGGAGCTACACATTTACGACTATGAACTGCATTTTTACGACTATGAACTACATTTTTACGACTATGAACCACGTTTTTACGACTATGAGCTAATATTTTACGACTATGATCCATACTTTAATAACCATGAACAATACTTGTACGAAACATACATTTAAGCATTATACTGTATGTTTTACACTGTCAAGACTGTACTGTAAGTTAACATAAGAAAAAGATTTAAAGATAATGGATGAGGTTACGAAAATTTACACAAATTATTTACTAAATTCAATAAAGATTTAGGAAAGGGTTTGTTTGATCAGTGTTGCGATTTGTATTGGAAAACAAATCCCCAATATAAGAACATCAGACAAAACGTATACTTAAACCGTCTCTTTGTTTCCGTTGCAGATCTGTAAAGGTAATAAAACATAACCTGGACCGGACTGACTTTTAAACAAATTTCTTTTTTGCACAAGTTTATAGAGTGAGACTCGCCTTCAAGATGACTTCCTCCAATATTCGTGCAGGCAAATCGGGTTTAGGATTTGAAGTTATAAAGAAACTGGAGCAAGTAAGACAAATGTTGGTTGCTGAGCTGAGTTTGCAGATTGTATGTCCTTACCTGTCTCATATGTGTGTGTTTTCTCTACAGAGTTTGTCTACATAATTTCCAAGATGTCCGACAAGACAAGAGCGTCCAAATCCGGGATTGGGTATGCGGTCGAGAAAAAAATGGAAGATGTAAGCTCGGCATTATGGAAACACCCGCATTAGTAGATCAGATGCAGATTCTAAAAAGACCCAGTAGTTATTGATAGCTTAAATTATTTTGTTCACGCAACCAAATGTTGGAATACGTCCGGATGTAATAATTAATTGTCTATTTTAATGGCGCTACATGCTGCTTTTACTAGAAACGGTTTGAAGCTTCTTTTTTTTCCCGTTAACTTATGGAAAACAAGTTCCTCGCTTTTCTTGCATGGTGCTTTGTGCCACATTTAGATTCTGAAATATTTGTACAAGTAATTTATGTTCAACAACTTTAGAGTTTAATTAAAAGATAAACAAACAAGCAAACAAAATGTTTTTAATATTGTGGTTAATATCATAATGAAAAAATAACGTTGATTATTGTGCTTTATGCTCATTCTCCTTGCAAACAAATTCTTATATCGGTCGGCCGTCTCTAACATTCTAAAGTGCAACTTTTAATTATACACAGGAAGAATAATAAATCGTCTTGATCAGTTATGTCTGATGTTTGTTGGTTATTACCTCGTTTGTTATAGCTTAAATCACCTTCTCGATTTCCTAGTAATACTAAAAGTTCTGTGATCCCTTGTTAATTCATTTGATCCCTTTATCAAAAGCACTAGATCGAAGGTGCTTCGTTACTGTCAGTGATACGCTATGTGTAAAACACTGATAATAAAAATCATTAAAATTCAAGAAAGATTTGTCTGATTTCATTGTAAATGATCTCTTTTGCATGTTGGAGAAACATTAGGGAAAACATATTCGAGGTAATATTGAGGTTTAAAAACCCAGTCAATCTTTCAGTGTATGTTTCGCAAAAAGAGTGACCGTTTCTCTTAGTTTTCAGTCTTAATTAGACTAATTCCGTTTGGCATAAAAGGAATCTAAAACTAAGTCATTATCAAGATGTAGTGCAATCTCTATTTAATGACCATGTAATTGGGGCAAACACGAAATCAACGTGATCAGCAATAAGTTTCTCTGAGATTTTCTGTCTTGTTTTTACCGTAGGTATTGCATGGCTTTATTGCTAATATACACTCTATTTTCAGAAATCTTTTTCAGCTCAGAATGAAGTTATTACTTGCCTGAAAGTTTTGTGTGTAACAATAACAAATGCTGAAAGCATCCCAGCCTTGCGTGTTTGAAAGAATTGTGTTTATCTATATCGGCTGAAATTTAAAGTAAACATCAGCGCAATTTTGTCAGATTGATAAAATTATCAGCGCAAATCTATTTAGAATAAGCATTTAAATTTAATATTTTTTAAAAAGTTGTTTTGATGGGATGCGTTCATCATCATACTCATTGACCTGTTTTGATTTAGAAGTTTCGCAAACGTGTCATTACGCATTTACCTCTGGAATGTGTTTCAGCAGAAATTCCTGGTTCCAGAATGTTTTTCCGTACTAAAAAAAAATCCTCAAAGTGTGATTATCAATGTAAGCACGGAGAAAATTAAATAGAAATCGTATCTTCCTCCATTGTTATTATGATGCTTTTGTTGCATCCAATTTAAGAGCTGACTCCTCTTTGGAACATAGTGAATACATGAAATTATGATTTCAAAGCGTTGCGAATATAGTTCACTGCACTTTATTATCCACATTTGTATGGTGCAAAAATATTAAACTGAAAAAATTGCTTTTTTGACGAAGTAAAAAAAAATCCGCCATCTAGATTCGAAGGCAGCTTCCATGCGCCACCTACACTTCAATGTGTGATTCTCAAATAATAATGAACAATTCTGAATAAATAATTGTTCTCCTGACGTATTTTGATATCAGAAAGTTGGAGTATGCATAAGAACACATGAAATGCACTTGTAGCTGATATTAATATTAATTTTCAACAAAAGAGTTTCATAAACAAAATTATACATCTAAACAGGTGAACATCGACCACAACCGGAACATGATCCATATATCAACCAAAACTTGGAAAACTCATCTGAACCAGTTGGTCTGCTGTAGATTAAACGCCCCTGTTACTTTTTAAAATTAATTTCTTCCACACCTCTTTTCAGTGAATTTGATAAATTTCTGCTGAAATCATATCAACCCTGATCGCTATGCAAAGGTTTGCTTCCCTTTACCCTTTTTGCTGCTCGTAAATGTGTTGGTTGTGTTTGTCTTTCCACAGAGTTGTAAAATTTGACGAGTAACATAGCGATTTGTATAGAGATGTCGTTCCGGGCGACCAAGTCTGGCATAGGATATGACATTGACAAGAAAATGCAAGAAGTAAGAACTCTTATGATGATTTCTGGAGCCACTGTTTGATATACACGTAATACTGTACAAATAAATTAATATACAGTCATCACACGTAATACTGTACAAATAAATTAATATACAGTCACTACACGTAATACTGTACAAATAAATTAATATAGTCATTTACACGTAATACTGTACAAATACATTAATATACAGTCATTACACGTAATACTTTACAAATAAATTAATATACAGTCATTACACGTAATATTGTACAAATAAATTAATATACAGTCATTTACACTTTTAGTCCTCTATGAAAAAATTACCGCATCGATGTGATATATCACCAAGTGTAACTCGGGCTGAGTCAGGTCCACAATTATGGAGCTATGAAATCTATTTCTATTGAAATCAGAAAATTCTTGCTTTAAATTCGAATCCTAACATAACGACTGACCTTTGCTCACCTGTAATGATATCCAGACCTATATTCAGATTTTTTATTGTATGCATATCTTTTGCTCATCTTTTATCACTTTTATATTAATGATATCATCGTCTACTATTTCTCATGTCATTTTCACCAGATTTATATGGAGTTATGAATTTTAAATGATGTATTTATGAATATATTATCTAGAAATCGTTATGACGACCATATGTAATATTAGATTTTAATATTAGATTTTATGCTAAATACGTTATATTCTTAAAATAAAGTCATTCTTCTTCTTATTATTATTATTAATTAATTCATTCATTCATTCATTCATTCATTCATTAAAGGGGCACATTATTCTCATTTTTGGTTTAAGTTTTTAAAAAAATTGTTAACTACGTTTTAGAATATTCAAGGTATTTTTCTAGCCCCGATATTTTGTTAAAAAGAGCAAGATGTTCCTACTTAAGAATGAAGCAAAGAAATACCTGCATTTAAAGTTTTCGATCAAATTTGCAAAGAGAAAATATAGAAACTTTAATCATCTCTATTCCATTTGCATAAAAGTTACGAAGTGTCACCTTTTCTAAGTCTGAATTTAGTGTTTATACACATTTAGGGAAAGTGGAAGCTTGTGTTTCAACATTTAGGGAAAGCGGAAACTGGTTAAATAGTGTGGAAGTTTTGACGTTTTATGATATATAAAAGTTATACATGTATCACAACATTGCTGCTAGAGATTATTCGCAGTCTGGATTATTGTCATGTGTAACAATTTTTATTGTATATTTCATAAAGAGATATTGAAATGTATCAGTTGGTAACAAGTTATAACAACACTGTTCAACACTACAATTATCGCCTTACCTTTTGCCCTAATGCATGTTATTGAAACGTATTTCCACATCTTGGCATATTTAGTTCTCCTTCTTCTTCTTCATCTTCCTCTTCTCTCTCTCTCTCTCTCTCTCTCTCTCTCTCTCTCTCTCTCTCTCTCTCTCTCTCCACATGAATCACAAATTATCAGTGACTAAACTTACATGACCTACTTCTACATCAATATTCATTATCACCTGTACAATACGTCGGCTCTGAGATTATTCTACTGTATAACACCCAACAATATTCAATGCATTAATCCGCACAAGAATATAGACTCAATGTTCAAGAACATAAAATCCCTTGTCACTGTCCTAAATTATTGTAAATTTCGGAACTTCTTTTTATTAACGTATTAATGCGAAGCAGGACTGGGGGGTGGAGGGGGGAACTCTATGCAAGTCTACTGTTTTTGACCTTAATAATATATCATTAAAATATTTGCTTATAGCTACTCAAAAAAAACCCGTAGATATCCTCTTTGCCTCCTTCTTTTACTGACTTGAATGTCATGTATGCAGTGGACATCTATTAAACTGACGGAAATAAAGTCCAAGAAAAATAAACAACTTTCAAACTGAAGGAAATAAAGTCCAAGAAAATTAAAATTACCTTCCTGAGTAATCAGATTGATGTGTATTGAGATACCATCAAAAGACGAAAAGTTGTCCAAAATATGTGATTAAATATTTTATCTTATATTCATTGATTACTAGTACTTTGAGCACCAGTCGAATATTGGAAAAATATTTACTTAAAACTCAGAACAATCATTAGAGTTGAAGTGATAATACTTGATTGAATATACTGTATAATTAATACTTACACTGATGGAGTATGAATCTCACTAACCTTTCTATAGATAAATCTTTTTCAACTTTCTTGATATTGTTAGAAATAAATGTTGTAAAAATGAACATTTCTACGTTTTAAATTCACAAGAACGTCTTAAAATTGATTAATTAAATTTCAAATACACGATTTAATGTAATTTACTTATATTGACCATAGTGATTAAGTTATCAAAGGAAACCAGTTAGACTGTGTGCTTAGATTCAATATTAATAACCTTTGATTAAGAAGTCTTTGTTGGAACAATAAGTATCCATTGAAATCAGTTGATTTTATTTTCTATTGACATTAATTGTCTTATTTTAGAATTATGACCGGGAGGAGCAAGCCGGTACACCAAAACACATCGTTAACTGGTTAAATGCTCATATTCAAGGCGAACATGACTCATGCGTAAGTAAAATCTCTCTCTCTCTCTCTCTCTCTCTCTCTCTCCATATAAACGAATGGTACGTGCAATATTAAAATACCTTCTTTTTCATTTAATTAATATTAATGTACAACAATGCTCAAATTGTCCTCTGTTTCTCTAAAATACAGATATTAAAATCTAAGATGTTAATCATAATCTTTGATCATTTGAAAAATTTGCATTTTCTTTGTTCAGATAATGTATTAAATATAATAGTGTTGTCGGACGCCATAAAAGGCCACGTCAGTTCATAATTGCAATTCAAGTGACTTCGATAGCTACTGAAGTTTTTATTAATTTAATTAATATTTAGTGTCTATTTTTAATATTAAATCGGGTCATACAAATATTGAGAAAGGCATGAAAACTTTACATAAAGTTAACTGTAAAAAGTCAATGGATGCTGTGTGATAAATAACTGGACTAGAAGTAATTTTTCACATGCTCATTATATTGGGTTCAAGGATAAACTTGTCACAATGTTGAACAATAAAGTCGAATGCTTTTATCAGTTACAAAACCCTATACATTTGAAAAGGGTTGGATACCGATCGCACCATTGCACGCACCACCTCCACCAACCCTCCAACCCCCAATAAAAAACAAGAAACAAAACATTGAACGTACTACGTCAATAATTTTGTACATTTGTCGGAAGTACTACCACTCACTCATTAGTTAGTCACAATCTAAACACATCGGGTCTCTCCAGCCAATCGATATGAACAATATGACATTTTCCGGGGGGGGGGGGGCAATGATGTATTAGCCATGTGATATAAATATTTTACTATGTCGATGACTGTGTTACATTCCTGGCTTTTGCCATAATCAGAAAAGCTTGAAATGTTATGATTGACATGGGGACAGTAAGAACGAAGTTATTAATGCACATTTTACTGCATTGCATTCAAGCATTATTTTCAGATGGTTGTTTCTTAAAGCTAAAATCTTAAATTCAGTACGTATGTGATCATTATAATCAATAGCTCACCCATAGACTCTCATCCCTTATCTGAACGTATGGCCAATTAGTTTTCAAATTATATATGATCATTCGGACCACCTCAGTCATTTCTGCGAAACAAACATAAGCTTCAAATGTATCTCGGCGTAGTACTTTGTAGAAGAAAAAAATTTTAGACATTTTCTTTGCCGGAATTTTTTCGCAAAACAAGAAAGCGAAATCTACATAAGACCATTCTTCTATGATTGGACGTCGATTCGCTGACAACTGCTCCACACTTACGGTGCTTGTGAGACGGCCGAGAACTATCCTCCTTCATCTTTTTGGGTGTACTGAATCTCTACTTTTTCAGTACGATGATTTGCCTGTCACTCTAGCTTCCCTTGATGTTCCGTACACAAAGCCAGACATGCACCGTCCAATGACATACTGGCGGAGAAATTCAAGATGGCGGAAGTCATATGCGCTGGCAGTAAAGAGTGCAGTGGGGTACAGTGAGAGATTACGAAATCGTATAGTCGTGCTGTTTGCGCGCGCACGTGTATGTGTGTGTGTGTGTGTGTGTGTGTGTGTGTGTGTGTGTGTGTACGTATGTGTGTGTCAGACACAAAAGTAGAATATAAGTATGCTTCATGACATAAATCGGTTCATTATAAAATGTTGAAATTTAATGTTAAATAACGGTAAAACACAACCAATCAAACTTTTATTCAAATATAGCACCTCTCACACTTAGACCAACAAGTAGATCTGCGTTTTCGTTTCTGATATTACTGGTAGGGGAGACCAACCGAGCGAGGCAGTATTTCATAAAGGATCTTTCTGATGAAATACTTGCGGACTATCAGCCGCTATCTGGTAATTAATAAATCTATTTCCACTGACCTTTGTTTGGGGATGGTAAGTAAAATCCCTCTTCTTTTGACTCACAGCATTAAATCCTCCAGAACACTCAATTTTTTTATTAGTAATTTCTGTCAGAACAGGAATTACTGTTTATCCATCGTATGTTGACCTATTTTTAAATTGCTGGCTCATGCGTAGAAGGCAGCATCACCTCAAGACAAGAGTAACGCGTGGAGACCGTCTAGCGAGGACTATATCACTGTATCTTAGAGGTATGATACGTACGAGAAGTTGCCATCATTCGCAACTTCGAGGCCAGTCTTCTAGATTATATTTCTGAAGCGTATTTTTGTCTTGCAGAAATGGCAGTAATGGACCGAATGTAAATGATATAGACCTCAGAAAGAGAAAGTTGTTGTTGTTGTTGTTGTTATTGGGTTTAACGCCATTTTCAGCACAAGATAGGCTATACATGGCGGCCAGTATAAATGGTGGAGGAAGAACCCGGGAAAACCCCGGAAAGAACCATCGACCCACGAGAAGCTACTGGCGAGCTTTCTCACATACCACACATTGGCCGAGACTCGAACCAAAACAGACAGAGGTGAGATGGCAGTGATCCGTAACGGTGAGCGCTTTAGACCACTCGGCCGCTCGGGGCCCCTAGAAAGAGAAAGGTTTTGTGAGTAAAAACTTGAATAGCGGTTTTATTTTTTATAAAATAATAACAAATGGCGTTAAGCTAATATAGTATTCCTAACAGCCGTATTCGCTGTAATCGCTCCAGTAACTTTTGCACTGAGAAAAGTGATGGTACGTAACAGAATGGAGCAAGTAGGTTACACTCGTTATGTATGTAAATGTATATATGAGGCATATGATTTTGGTAATTTATAACTAAAGATTGGCCATACATCAGATTTTATCAATTGATCATGTAACCAATTTTCACCTGTTTTATCCTTACCTTTCCCTTTTAGCCAGGAGATGATTGGAAAACAATTTGCAATTACTTGCGAGACGGTGTAGTGTTGTGCAAGTAAGTACACCCTTTCTTGCACGACGCATGTAGCTGGCTCGGTGTTGTTAGTCTCCGCGCTCTTCTTAGAAAAAATTGGGACTGTGAGATCCTGTGCGTGCGTTCGTACGCACGGTGCATTACGTGTCTTCTACATTTTGTAAGATATAGGTTTTTCAGAATATGTAAATGGTTCTGGATGGTTTGTACAAATGAACAGTTGTCCAATAAGTTTCATCTGTCTAAGGGTAGATGGACGGGTGGGTGGGTGATAAAGGTGGCGAGGAGGACAGAATAGCTAAGAAAAGCGTGGGGATGTTCTGCATTGCCACAGGTTTTAAGCTGGTAATAAAATCCGCTTTGGCTGATCTAGTTTGCTCTCATGCATATTAATCTGTGTACTAGTGGTGTTTAAAAATAGCAGTGCACGTATTAAATTATGCGTGTTTTAGCGGTACGTCAGTACGGTAATGACTATATATATATATATATATATATATATATATATATATATATATATATATATATATATATATATATATATATATAATGCAGAAACTTAAAAAAGTATAAAACACAAAGTACGAAGAACTGAGCACAGCTGCCTCTGCTCTGTAACCTCCAATGGCTACCTGTTCAATCCTGAATCAAATATAAAATATTGTCAATATACTACATTTTGTTGTCTTGCTCCAGTCCTATATACCTATCTGACCTCACCCATGTGTATATCCCATCTAGAAACTTACGCTCCTCTTCTGACACTCGTAATTTCTTTATTCCCACTGTTAGAACGGAAATCATATGGACAAGTTTTTTTTGTTAGTTTTTTTTGCGTACCAGAGCCCAGATACATGGAACGAATTGCCCGTTGCAAATTACACACAAAGACACTGTGATCTCATTTAAGAGCGCTCTTACAGCTCACATATTTAGATTGCAAGAACAGACTTAAAGACATAGTAACGTTTGCTTTTTCTTAATTATTGTATGCATGTTCTTGTTTGGTAATTTCATGGTTTTGTTTTTGTAATCTTGTAGTTGTAAATGTTTTTATGTGTTATCTAACACTGTAAAATGCTTTGAGCGTCTAAAGATTAGGTAGTTCGATAAATCAGCCCCCCAAATCTGAATTGATACTGATGGACGATATGTGTGGGGCTGATTTATCGGTCTAAAGAATAGGCACTTTACTAATTCATTATTATTATTATTATTATTATTATTGTATCAGTCCCACAATACAAACACGTAGAATTTGGTCCTACACTTAAGGATTATAGCATCTGAAACATATCCCACAATAGATTAGATTACTCATCTCATCTTCGTCTGAGTACTACATCTCCCATGCTACTCCAACCCATCAGACCATTTCTAACGTTAGTGTCATTAACAAAGACATTTCAGTTTAAACAATCAGTATTTTTAAAAATGGCAAATTAATTGGTTTGCCAATGTTTTTCTGCATTCAAATGGTTAAAATTTGTACCTAATAATATGATGTCGGTCAGCTTCAGAGGGCTGAATATGCATGACTTTGAAATTATAGATAGATTGCAGACCAATTTGGTTTTCTTTGTTTGGGCTTTCCATTTCCTTATAGCTTGCTAAAATGAGTTGCTTCTTGTGAAATTATTTATTGTTGATGTTGTGGTACGGCAACTGATATATTAAACATTTAAAAAAAATACGTTATCAAAATACTTTTTTCTTTTTGGTCAGACGGCCGTGTAGAGTACTGTCAAGTGTTTCATAAATAAGATATAAAGTCTAGAGAAAACGTTGGGTCCGGTATTATTTAATCTGTTTAATAATAGTAGCTATATCTGCCCGTTTTCAGGTTGATCAACAAGCTTCTGAAGGCTGATGGCAAGTCTCCTGTTACCTTCCAGAAGAAGGTGGCATCACCTTTCGTGGCCATGACAAACGTTGAGAACTTTAATAAAGGTTGCGAATCTTACGGAGTAGCGAAAGAATTCCTCTTCCAGACCGGAGATTTGTGGGAGGTCAGAAAGGGTCCTTTCCTCAACGTCATAAACTGCCTACACAGTCTAGGATTTGTGGTAAAGTATACATACCCTCTTTGGTTGCTTGCTGGAATAACACGATCTAACTTTTAAAAATAACACTTGCATACATACCGATCAAGAGAGGCCGCGCAGAATTATATAGCTTTGTATCGAATCCACGACGTTTGTAAATTTTCACTGAATATAAGACCTGACGATCACCTACTTATTGAACTTGAGCTTAGCATGAAAATTTTGTACTCATTTAATGTACTTTTGTAATTCAGTTGGATTGGATGAGAGTGAAACAAACACCCAAGAGGTTTTGGTCTCTAGGACCTGAGACCTCCAAGCTTTACGTCAGAGAGTTTGTACTCATATTCAGTTAAAAATGGCTTTTCAAAATTAAAGTCTTTTTTGATTGGCGAGGGCAAAATCTCCTTCTAAAACTTTAGCTCAAAGGTTATATGGCATGGAGATCAAATAGCTTTAATGTTGCAAAATGATGACAACAATTTTAATGAAATTTCCTTTGGCACTGTTTGCTAATCATTAGTTCAGTTACTGAGCAAGTATCTCTGACGTATTTGGAAGGCACAACTTTTATATTTCCACTAACTTCATGAACTTCAATTATGTTGCATGCTTCTCGCATATTTAGGTAACACAGGTTGAAATTTTGCCGAGAAGTCTCAACATAAGAAAGCAAACTGCATATTTTAAAAAGGAAAGATATTTCGCAGCACATTTTTTTAAAAAATTAATAACCTTGCACATAAAGTAAATGTGCTAATTTCAGCACATTGTAGATTGAAATTTAAACAACTTCTAAAAATTAAATGGATGATTTGAATGATTTTAAAGCTCGTTTTTGTCTTGTATCTTTTAATGAAATTCTATTAACGAACAAACCATTGCCTCATGCTTGTAAAAGGATGACATAATTTTACTATACGGGTTCTCTCGACTACCATAATGCAAAAACACTTAGTTTACCCGGGTCTTACCCTTTAGAGTGCCCCAAAACTCTCAAATTTCGTCATCAAGGAATTTCTCAAAGTTAATCTTGTAAAACCACTTAATTAGAACTTCTAAAACAAAATTGTCATGCTAGCAGTATTTTGTTCGCAAATAAGTCAAAGGCCTGCATTTTTGGGGGCGGAATATTGTATAAAAAGGCTTGATTTTCTAGTATAACATTATAGTCGAATGAGTTTGATGCCCTCTGTGAGTGAATGAATAATTTTATAAAAGTGATTTTCACTGCGATGCATTTTAAACCATATGAAAGATTTCAAAAAGTTGTAAAAAGATCAAGATATCTTTTAATAGTGTCTAATCACATGGGAACACACTCTAGGAATGTCATGACGCATGGTCAGTTAATGAATGAAATACCCAACCTTTCCTTCATAGATGCAATGGTCCTGATAATGTAGTCAGTTATTCAAATGATAGAAAGTTCCTCCCGTAGAATTACCCATTAGGTTCATAGATTCGATAGCCTATTTTAGCATAAGTTCTGCATAACATTGAATCTGTTACAAAAATGGTAGATAGATATGGACAGAGTTAGAACTCTTTTCCATTTTACACTTTAGGAATTTTCGAGTTATCACTACAAGTGATATTAAGATACTGCTTTGACATCCCCGCACCCTTATGAGGATATTTCTTGAACAATTGTAGATTTCTATATCATGACCAACTTGTATATATCCAAACCAACACTCTCGAGTGCTGGACCACACTCTAATCTATTTAGTGCGCACTGAATAGATAGGAAGCAGTCTAATACATAAAGCCTAATGGAAAATCAGTAAATGTCCCAGAAGTTTTGGTTTTGTTCCAAGGCAGTGCAAATCTCGAACAGAATGCATTATTTGTGATTTTCATGTTCTGCTATGTGTTATAACACAAACAGAAACGTACATTTCTGCAATGTAAAATGTATACGCAAAAACAAACAGTAGTATTTATTTCATTTTTTGTGTGGTAAAATATCATGGACAAATTAATCAAACAACTGTCTTTACACACTGTTGTTGCATGACAACCTTACAATGCATTTAAATCATCGTATTATCAATTGATGTAAGTTTTAAAGTGCAAACTCTACAACACATGCTGACAAAAAAATTAGTAATTGACTGGTATGGTCACATCTAGCTTCGTATTTTAATAGAAATTACAATCTTAGTAACAGACTTCTACGGCAGAGAAGGTTTAAGCACTGTCTTGAAGAACGAGAAATCTAGAGTTAAAATCATGCTTGGTTCGGCCGAAATGTTTGCACATATTGTGACCCATTTCAGGATCTAAAATTTGCCACATTTTACTACACACAAAATAAATGAAACAAATGTCACATGTTAGCTCTTGTTTTACACGTTTAACATTGGAGGAATGTAGGTTTATATTTCTGTTATAATGCTTTTGTTGGAGTTTGTGCGAAATCGGAACACAACAAAAAATTCCACGATGTTTATTGTATTTCTGTCAGGTTTTATATTATTATTATTATTGTCCCAGTTTAACTCAGAGCACAATAAATAGATTAGAATCGCATTCAGTGTTCGAGTATATTTTGTTTTGCTGAAAAATATGTCATACAGAGTAGTAAATACATTGATGGTGCTGGTATTTAAATTACTGGAATTTTTTTTGATGCGTTTTAAGTTCACAAGTGTTGTAAAGAGGGCATTGTATAGGGCTAGAATGATCTATAAACTGGTTTTAACCTGTTGACTGTTTTAGAACTGTCTAAACCTATTTACTAATAAACAACAAAACAACAAAAGATGCAGGATTTATCTATTAATTTAATGTATATTGTAGACCATTTTTGTGTATGTTATGCATGTTGTTTTTTTTTTCGTTTTTTTTCGTGTTTTCTCCTTTTCACCATCTGACAAACACCATACCGTGTGTCCTCATATATATAATCCTCATTCAAATGAAAACAACTTAGACACAAAATGTGCAGTCAGATCAGGGTCTACACTGATCCACTTATAAAATCAAAGGATCAGCTGTGATCCTTATCTGCAGTTGCGCGATGCAATGGAAGAGCGGAGTCTGCGCTGCTCTATTTATAATATTAATGAAGCAGCGCAGATCCTGATCTGCAGTTGCATGATGCAACAGAAGAGCGGAGTCTACGCTGTTCTCAAATGGGTTTACGTTTTTCTTCACGAGTAAATACGATACTTAGTTCCGTCTATTCCTCAATTCCTGTTTTGTAATCTAGTCTGACCTGCATTCGTGTGATGTGTGTTCCATGTACAGTTGTACATTTTTGACAGAAATTCAAGACCGATTAAACTAAAAATTTTTAAAATGCAGGAGCCTCTGAAAACGACCGTAGTTGTGATTGCTTCAATGGAGATAGTTAATATTTTGTAGAAAATGACTTGGACGTATCAACAAGTAAACTGCGAAGTACTGAAAAATCACTATATAATAATTATTTGATGAAAAGTCCAATATATATATATATATATATATATATATATATATATATATATATATATATATATATATATACGTTATAATAGGCAGTTAACTTAATTACCTAACAATGAGGGACAGGACATGTGAAGATGAGAGTGTTCTCTTCTTAAATGTCACGGCCTGTGGGCTTGCACAAAAAAAATGTATATAACATTGTAATTAATTCAATAATTAAAAAGTTATGCAAGTTAAACAAATTACCTAGCTTTGATGGAGAAGACTTATGAAGGTGAGATTTGTCTCATAACTGTCGTGGTCTGTAGGCTTGCGCGTGCACACACACACACGTTAATTAATTCACAATTATGAAGTTATACGAAGTTAACCTAAATGCCTAACGATGAAAGTCGTATGAAGGTGAGAGTGGTTTTAATTAACTCTTACAGCCTGCTGGCTTGCGCTAGCGCGCGCGCACGCACACACCCACTATAACATGCTAATTAATTCAATAATCATAAAGTTATGCAAAGTTAACCACAATGCTTTACAGTTTTGGAGGTCATATGAAGGTGAGGGCAGTCTCATTAACTGTCACGCTTGGCTTGCATCAGAAACATAACAACTATAAAGAAAGAGGTTATATGAAGTTGAGAGTGGTCTCATATTATACATTGTCATTGTCTGTAGTCTCGCCCAAAATTGTAACAATGTTAATTGATTCATTAATTACAAACTTAATTAGTTGTTGATGTTTTAGTTGTTTTTGTCCGTTTTATCTCACCGTTACCAGTGAAACGGATCGCATGGGTCACGGTTATTGTATGATATATCTATTATTTTGCAATTTTTAACATTTTATGAAGAAAGGGAGTCAAGTGTAAAAGTGCAGTTGAAATATAGTTGAAGACTGTGTATATCTCAACATTACAATACACCACCATTAAAAAGATGTTAAATTACGCATCATTATAAATCCGTTAAAATGTACAATTATGCACACTTCGCACCTTTGTAGAAAAGAAATGTTGATACAGATTGCATGGATTTCGTTTCTGCACAGAGCTCTTAACTTGGTAAATAAATCGTTTACAAGGTTTTATTTATTTTTTTTTTTTTTTAACAACCGATAGAAATGCTGTAAAAGTAACTATTGAGAGCTTCAGTGGAAAAAAAAATCATGCACTTTTCAATCAGTGTACAAGGTCCATCTGTATTTAAGACCAATTTTCGACACATCTTACCTGTATATAAAGACTGCCTGTTTGTTCACCAAGGTCACTTCTACACGTTCGCCATGGTGGCATGAGTGATCGTTGTACACAGGTTTGACTGTACATGCACGCACTTGTGTGGTCCATGTTCCAAAACTGTGCTGGCAGCTTACTTACACACAAGACACCTATTCTGCTGATTTAACAGTTTCGACCGTGAAACTCTTCTCAGTTGAAGCAATCCAACATAAAAAATTAATTTAGACGGCAATGTTCTAAAGGAAGCAATGAAAAGGGCGAAAGAGGTCAAAAAGGAGAAAACTTAAGTGAAATCAAACCTGCTTAGTAACCGCGGTTTTCTATATTCTTCTTCTTCACAGGCTAATGGCAAACACCTGACACCGAAGTACGAAGGGGAAATAAAGAAACTGCTTGACAACGAGTGATTTGTCGCAAGTGTTCAAGGGAACATTTGGCGTCACATCTTTCTTGCATTTGCTACAAAATGGCGTTAAGTTTAACGAGTAGCGAGAATGTATTTTGCCGGCAAAATAAGGACGCTTATAAAATGTGAACAAGTCTTCCATGTTTCTTCATGTTGTTTCTCCTATCTGCCAAGATGCTTTAGAGGGCATTTATGGACAGTATCTATTTGAAGGTATTCGGAGGTCAATTTTCTTCAATTTTTTTAGGAAATAATCTCGAATATTTTGTTTCTTGTCTTTCTCTTCAGGCAAATTCCAAGAATGTTATGCCAGCTTATACTGGAGAGATCAGCAAGTTTATCGACAGAGAATAAACTTCGTCACCTGCGCAAGGAATCATGTGACGTCATCATTTACACTGCCACTTACTCATAACACTGGATTTATTATGTGCAGAACTTTATACATTTCTCGAAGTTGACATCTGAAACTTCAAATACGGAATGTCAACATCTAAAACTTTGATTATGACGTCATCGCCTAAACTTCAGTTGTTTTATGACTGGCATTTATGTGTAAATACAAACTATTTCGAACCTGAAATTTGCAATATAAAATTAGAATCAATAAATATCGAAAAATTTCAAAAAGTGACGTCATAATTTACAATGCCATAAATGAAAAAAATTAATAAATCTGCAGATATTATAACAAAAGAAAATGATTTGATATAGCGAATTTGGTCAAGGCTATATTCCATTGCATAGTCAACATCAAGAAACGTTCAAACAACCTCACAGTCCTGCTTTTATTTAATTACAGTTTTATTTCTAGCCTGTTGTCATATCTTTTGTGTATATTTATATTCTTTTTCAAGATGTAAATCATTATTTGTAACGCAATCGTTGTTCAGTTGTTGGTTTAGATCGGTGTCTATAAGCTTCACTTCTCTCTTTCTACGGTCGACCGTGCTTGATTCTCATTTTCGTACTCAGGCTTGTACAATAAATTTTGTCAATGAACTGTAACCCATACTTATCTTTATGTACATTAACAGCAGTGAAATAGAACAAGGGAGACAATTATCATAGCACCCCACGCAAGTCCATGCCACATATTACAATGTAGTAAAGAACTGATTATTTTTAGCTAGATCACTAAAGTGCATATCATTAGTATACATTGGTGGAATGGGTGTACAAGTAAATGTTAAATAGCGAATTTCAGAGGTGTAAACAAATTTTGCCACCCTTACCCCCGCCCACCAACCCCTCAACCCACCACTGATTTATAATGGCACCTTGTTTATCCATACCTCGTTAATAAAGATTATTGGTTATCCGAGAAACGTATTAGTCCCCAAACATGATCATTCTGTATGAACCCAATTCTTGCATCCAAAATTCACAAAGGAACTCTAATAAAAGTTATTTTAGTTTATATCTACATTTATGAGGACACTGCATCTCCAAATATATATAGCACTGTTCTGCCATGTACCCCTCCCCTCCATCGCAAGGAATTAAGCATCAATTCCCGTCATTGTTTAAAATCAGACAGAAATGAGAAAATAGGGAGTAATAAAACACTGTGGTAGATCGAGGAAGTTATAGGAAAGTTTGATTATGAAGTGGCAAGAAATCACTTTCACACAGACAAGAGAAACAATAGTTTTGCAAATCATAATGACATCTGGTTTTCTCTCTCTCTCTCTCTCTCTCTCTCTCTCTCTCTCTCTCTCTCTCACACACACACACACACACCCTGATACAAAAATTATTGAGTTCTTCAATGCATGTCATTTCATTGCATAACAAGTCGATAGAATCAATGAAGTGACCTCTCTTAAAATTGGTCAAAAGCCATGTCCCAACTCTATCATAATGCCTTCATATTAGCTATCATCAATATATTTCAATCACTGCTCAGCTGTACAAGCATAAAAAGCGACAAACAAGAAAAAACAAAGACATCTATCAATTGCATCTGTTGTGCCATTGTGAGTTCAAGCTTGAAACACCTAAATGCAAAGGATTCGACTGCATTAATTGTATGTGGAGCTTGTCTTCTTACACATAAATAGCCTTACGATACTGCTTGAAAAAGGGGCATAACTCTGTCAACAGCTTCACCTGTGTACATGATAAACCTGTCGTGATGTAACTGCAAATGAAAATAAGCAAGAAAGAAAAAAAAATGAACAATAATGGGTTCATGGAACACAAATGTCCAACTAAAGTAAATAAATGCAAAACTTAGCTGGACATATATACAGATAGACATAATTAACACTATGTTACTGATCCAACTTTTCTCTGGACAGCGTATGTAACGTACTTAACCTCTTTGCACGCTGATTGTAGATATATGATTGTGTGTGGTATGCAATACACAAAGTGATGATATATATGAGCACAATTACACAAATATTTTATATACCTATGGAAAGTAACCTAGATACAATATGAAATTGGCATATTATATATATATATATATATATATATATATATATATATATATATATATATATATATGAGTGAATGTGACCTTGACATTGGAGCACTCGAATGTGTTATCCAATATACCATCTTCTGATAATCTGTGCCTTGGTAACTGTTTCTTAAAATCTTTCAATGTCACAGAATACACATGAAAAAGTCATATCATACCAGAGCTTGCTGTAATCGACCTTTGAGCAAAACATGTAATAATGCGCACCAAGATAAATTTTTAGTAAAATAAGTTTAATAAAGTCACAAACTACTACATGGCTTAATAACAACATTTAACTTTTATATGACTTTGGCTTTTGAGAAAGATATGTGAGTACAGTATAAAAACAATTCCAAAGAAGATGCCTATCTGTGAAGAGATTATGAAAAAATTTACCTTGGTAACTTTGGTAAAATTATTCCCTGACTGTTCACAAGCAGTAATACAAAAAAGCTAACAAAATAATGTTTACCCAAAAAACTGCATTTTACTTTGCTGTGAACTTGGCCTAAAGACAAAAACCTGCATGAAGGCATACCAAATTTATCAGCATTGCTATAACAGGAGTTTTCAAGGACTTGCATTAATTTAGGATGTAAAATATTATATACATTATTTGAATGAACAGCTCCTTAATTGAATGAAAACAGCCCCCCCCCCCCGCACTCATAGCCATATGTTCATATACACAGACAGTTTAAAAGCTGGAGACTAGGTTGCTGTTGCAACAGCCCATTGAAGTATTTCGAGTCAACTACTGGATAAAACTTCTATTTCTACAGCAGAAATTGCAGCCATACTCAAATCTCCAACTACATTTTATGGATGTATTAAGCTGCCATTGTCATGACGAGATATTTCTGCCAACATGCATGATGATGACATCTTTCATGTCAACAAGAAGAGATATTTCTGTAAACATGCATGATCAAGACGTCTTTCACGTCAACAAGACAAGTTACCGATCACATTGTGCTGACACAACTGTCTCGACATGACAACAAAAGTTTGATACTTGGACTGTTATATTATGGCAACATGTTGATATATCAATCTAAATATATCAATAAATCATTATGCTTACTTAACCATGTAAACACATTTAAGTCATTAACTCCTCCTGTTGACATAGACATCGTGATCATGCATGGTACACTGGGATCGACATCAGATACTAGACTGACAGCAAGCTCTTAAATCTAAGGATATTACAGAAGACAAAATTACTGGTGGTGACTATTCATGATCTTTTGTTTGCTGACGACTGTTCCCTGAATGCCAAATCTGAGTCTGACAAGCAACAGAATATGGGCCATTTCTCTTCAGCTTGTGACAATCTGGGTTTCATAATCAGTATTAAGAATACAGTGATGCACCAACCTGCACATGGAAAGCCTTACGAAGAGCACATCACCTCAGTAAATGGCCAAACCCTGATGACAGTGGACAAGTTTGTCTATCCTTGCAGCACTCTCACTTGCAGTCCATATCGATGATGAAACTAATGCTAGAATTACTAATGCAAGTGTGACCTTTGGTACACTATACGCAATGTGTTGGAGCACAGAGTCATCAGTCTACAAACAATACTTTAGTTCTACAAAAGCCACTGTGTTGCTGACCCTGCTGTATACTTGTGAAACCTGGACAGTGTACAGAAGCCATGCCAAGAAATTGAACCATTTCACACTGTCTCCATGAGGAAAATGATGAGGATAAGATGTCAGGACAGGGTCCCTGAAACTGAGGTTCTAACCCAAGCATTCATATTCTACTAATGAAATTACAACCGAGACTGGCAGGTCAGATCACTGGGATGTCAGAAGAGCAACAAGCAAATAAGATCTTCTATGGCAATCTGAAGGAGGTAAAACTAAATCTCAGTGGTGAAATGCTTTAAAGATTCCCTCAAATCATGATTAAAACACTTCAACACCGACTCTGAGTCTTGGAAGATCCTGATCCTGTTCCATCGAGAGATGTTAATACTCAGTAGCGACTAAATCAGTCTGCTGGTAAAGTCCTTAGTGTGAGGACTAAAGCTTGAAGTTAGCTTTCTCTGTACTGTTTGTGTATGTGATTGAACACTTAAAACATTGTCAAATATGCACTGGATTTCATTTTTAAAAATGTGGAAAAATTAAAGGAAATATATAAGAAACATAATGAGTGTAATCTACCTTGATCTTTGTTGCCGTAATGCACGTGTTATCCATTTCTTATATATTGCACAGTTTAACATTTTGGAGTAGGACTTCAGGGTGTATAAAAAAATGCATTTAAGGCACCTATCATTTGATGGTGGTGGTGGTAGTTATGGGCTGACAAATTGGTAGGAAAAAGGGTAAAAACATATTTTTCCAGCAGAGGAGGAAACAGTTTTTAATAACAAAATTGCATAAAGTGGTCAGTACAAATATGATCTAAAGTATTCATTAGGCATTTAACATTTACATGCTTCAAAAAGATGTTGAGGCAAACACCCTTCAACTGATGAAAAGTCAATAGAAAATCAAGAAAACATACTTTACTTCATGGACGATTTTTACACAAAAAGAACCTGCTAATATGCTGATTTTAAAATGTGAGTTTCTCAAAGGGGCTGATGCCGAGAAGAATTTACAGGATAACACAAACCCTATTTATTAGTCTGTATTCTTGATAAACTTCAACAATATCACATCATTATTTCAGTACCAATGCTTTGAGCACAATATTTAATATTCGTACAATCATTTTAGTGAAAAATCACATCCTGAAACATTTTTATAGCTACTGATTGTTGTATCGACATGGGGTTTTCACTGAAACACTAAGCACTATCATGTACCTATAGTTCAGAATGAGGATCATATTCATCTGATTTCCAACATGGCAGCACAGTGATTTCAAACATTCTGTTACCACTATTTGACATGGGGTTTTCACTGAAACACTAAGCACTATCATGTACCTATAGTTCAGAATGAGGATCATATTCATCTGATTTCCAACATGGCAGCACAGTGGTTTCAAACATTCTGTTACCACTATTCCCTCTTGTATGAACTTTGGCGTTTACATGGAACTTTCACTATAGCATTTCTTGCAGTAATTAGCTGGTTCTGAATGAATATAGTGCACATCTGATGATAAACATATCCACACTTTTGCCAAGGAGTTTTAAAAACCAGACCTAATTGACACTGGCACAAAGTCAAAGGTCACTGCTTGCATTCCTGCATTCCACTTAGCTTATCAACTCACTGACTTGCATTGATTTTCAAGAAGGACACCATGCAGGCCATAATGTTTGTCAGGTCAGAATTATTTTCATTTATGACTAACGTGACATGATAAAATATCTTTTGGTAAAAATTATATGTAACTATGTAACAATGGCCATCTGTTTAGGAGAAGCAGCAATAACAAGATTTGGCAGCCATGCTGGAGTTCAGATTGGCACTATTTTCATTTAATACCAACAAGCTGTCATAAGTCTTTAAATGAAAACCCTATGTTGATACAACCATCTGCTCAGGATGATGATGTTCAAGATGGCCACTGTAGACGCCATATTGGATTTTGAGGTCATTTCCTATAGGCACCATTTTCAATTACAATCAACAACACCATAAGAAGTCTCTGTGTGAAATTTCCATGTTGAAACAACCATACATTCCATCACAGTAGATGTATGAAATTCATGTTGGATGCTATGGCAGCCATAATGAACATTAAACTAGTACCATTGGTTAACAAAACAACTTAAAATGTCTTTTAGTGAAACCATCTGTTCTGAGAGGGTAGCAATAAAATGAATTTCAAAATGGTCACATAGGCAATATTGGACATCTAAAGGGGCACTATTTTAATTCAGGACAAACTAGAGAATGTAGGAATTCTTTTAGTGAAAACTCCATGCCAATATGACATTCAGAATGAACAGTGAACAGTGATAACAAGATTTCTATGATAGTCACCATGGTGGCCATATAAAATATCCCTGATACACCATTTTCATGGAGGACCATGTTAGCGAAAATCCCATGTCAACATGAGGATGTGTTTAGTTATGAGAACAATAGCAAGATTTTCACTGGATGTTAAATAGTCACAGTTTTCAAATAGTACCAACCTGACATCAAAATAGTATTTTAGTTAAAACCTCATTTTGACATTACTGTCCATTTAGGAGAATAGTAGTAGTGATAACAAGACTTTCAAAATAGCCACCATGGTAACCATATTGGATGTCTGAGGGACACCATTTTCATCTAGGCCAAATTAGAGAGCCAAGAAGTCTTTTGGTGAAATCCTATGTCAATATGATCATCTGTTACTCTGGAGTATAAATAACAAGATTTTCAAGCTGGTCTACTTTTCAATCAAAACAGACAATACTTTAACACTATTAGAAACTGGTTAGGTAATCACACCCACCCACAACCCCATGTCGATGTAGGTAATCACACCCACTCACAAACCCATGTCGAAGCAGGAAATCACACCCACTCACAACCCCATGTCGAACAGGAAATCACACCCACTCACAACCCCATGTCGAAGTAGGAAATCACACCCACTCACAACCCCACATTGCAGGATACTGTAAGGAGAGATATAAGAATGAGGGTTTTATCGTTAGCTTTCATAAATGCCTTACAAATGTAACAGAGAGAATTCAGATTTTATCATTTGGAGAGAATGTGGACATGTATCCAACTACTACATTCAACAGGGTGCATTTCTCTCAAAATTATACTGGAGTGTTCCTCCAAAGAATGGTTTAAACTAAAAGGACTGGCATCCCTAAAAGTAAAAGCATGTTTCACAAACATGTAATTTACTCAACTTTTCTGAAAACAATGACTAACACATCTGTTCGCGTAATGCTGTGAAACAACAATTTAAGACAAGATCATAACTTATTTTTAATTCTAAGTGTTGAAACCATCTCTAATAATCTTGATTGACAAGATTTTTAAATTGGCCAATGTGGCAGTCCTACTGGATGTGGGATACTGTAAGGATGTAGGACTGATACCATATTCATTTAGGCCAAATCATGATGGCATTATAATCCTTTTGGTGAGAACCTTAAGCTGATATGACCATCTGTTCATGAGAATTTGTGACAAGATTTTCAATATGTTCATTGTGGAAGCTATATTTGAGGCTAGATTGGCACCATTTTCATTCAGGAAAAACTGGATAGCATTATTTGTCTTCTGATGAAAACCCTTTTTAGATCTGACTTTTAATTTTGAAGTTGTAGCAATAAGATTTTCAAGATAGTCACTGGCATCCAAACTGGAACCCATATTGGTACATTTTTTATTTATAACCAACCAGATACCTTAAAAAGTTCCTGTGAAAACGACCTGCTGATATGTCTTTCTGTGCATGAGGAGTAGCAAAACCAAGACTAATAGATGGCTGCAACAATGATCATACTGGACATCAGACTGGCATCATTTTCATTTAGGACCAACTAGACATCATAAGAAGTCTTTTAGTAAAAATCCCATGTTAATATGAACATACATTCATGAGGAGCAGTGACAACAAGATTTTCAAGATAGCTGCTGTGGTGGTAGTTCTGGATGTCTGAGTAGTACCATTTGCGTTTTGGACGAACCAGACCTTGGGACGAATCTGTAGTTTCATGGCAATCCTTGAAGCAGTTCAGGAGAAGGGATAACAAACTTGTGCTGTCAAATGATGGACAACAGACAATGGACAACAGACAATAAGCCATCCCATAAGCTCTTCTATTCAATGACCAGTACAGCTAAATATCATTACTATTAAATCCAACTGCAATCACTGCAAATGTTCAAAATTCGAGCAGCAATGAACAAGCATAGTGATTAAAATATTTATTCTTTCTGATACCAAGCATAAGAGTGACTTCTAGCCTTTACTAGATCCTAAAAATGTATTTTAAGTGAATACAACACGAGGTTGAAGAAAATTCATATGTTTATTGCTACCCATCTCCTTTGGAACAGCTTCACAACTTTCAGCATGTTATATGAAATGTTAAATACTTTAGTATAATATATGGATTCTTTCAATGATCAATGAAGCAAGTTACACACCTCCTTTTCCTACCGTTTCTTACCTGTACAAATCAAGATGACTTGTCCACATCACTTTGACCTGAACTAGCCATTTTCAAATACTGAATCTGGAAAATACTTTTTAGTGACTGAATTACCAGCGTGCTATGGATTATCTCCCCTTTTCATGTCCCATGATCCCATTTCCTCCAAGACCTGCACCCTCTAAAACCATTATGCAACCTGCAACCATCAATTCTATATTGTCTTATATGACGTAGGTGCCTAAACACTATTATAAATCATACTCACTCTTGGTGCAAAATATACAGGGAAAATAAGAATTTCTTACATGCAATATATATATATATATATATATATATATATATATATATATATATATATATATATATATATATATATATATATATATATATGATAATGAAAGTACTTATTGGGGGTAAAAAATAAGGTATTAACAAGAAACAAACTGAATAATTTTCCAATGAAAAAAAGTATAAACATATACTACAGAAGCAACACAAGATGACTTCTATTTAACAGTATGAAAATATATAATCTTAGATGAGATGTAATCACATGGACAAAATAATGCATTTCATTATGTAGATAAATGATATTTCACAGATTTCTAGATATTCCAAATTTGTTACGTTATACAAAACTGAACAGAAAGTTGATATAAAAATTTTAAAGTCCTTCAAAAGCTGAAAATATCTAAGCGAGTAATTACAGGACAATTTAAAAAATATAGGACTGTTATAGATCCCCTTTTAAAAAAAAAAGGAATTAGAGGATAAATATGATCCATGAAACATGCATGTAGGAATTACTTCTCATTTGTTTCTTCAATACTGGAATGAGTGTTAAATATACGGGCAAGTATTTATTTGGATGTTACTCCATTCAGATACTTAACTGTCTTTTGGTTCCATAGTTTTATTTTATGTAAAATGGATGTAGATAGTTAATTATCCAGACAAAATTATTCATTGGGAAAGGAATTCTGATACTGATTATTTAAAATCACTGAGTCCAGATACTCTGGTATCATCAGACTGATAAGCTATTTAGTTTGATATCAATCAGATATCAAGACCAGATGATTAGATATCCATCAGCCACAGAATCTAGACAGTCTGATATCAATCAGATATCAAGGTCAGATGATTAGATATCCATTAGCCACAGAATCTAATCTGTCTGATATCAATCAGATATCAAGGCCAGATGATTAGATATCCATCAGACATAGAATCTAGACAGTCTGATATCAATCAGATATCAAGATCAGATGATTACGGTAGATATCCATCAGACACAGAATATTGACAGTTTGATATCAATCAGATATCAAGGTCAAATGATTAGATATTCATCAGCCACAGAATCTAGACAGTCTGACATCAATCATTTATCATGATAAAATCCAATTTACATATTCTAAATATTATGGTATTAATCAATCCAGTGTTATGCTTTTATGATATTCATCAACAACAGCAGAAACCAGATATACTGATATACCCAAGTCCATGCTGATATTCTAGTATTAATCAAGGTGTCATTATACTGATATCAATCAGCAATGGAATCCTGCTACATGTACTCAAACAGCAATCAAAGTCTAGATATTCTGTTATTCATAAAATTTTCTGATATCCATTAATCATAAAATCCAGATATCCAATTTGTGAGATTCCGTTCATTACCTAGGTATCCCATTGTCACAAATTGATCACAGTTTTCACTATCTTCTGTCCTTATCTGTACTTGAAGACTTTGATTCTCTGTCTATCACCTTTCCAGCCATCACATCTTTGATAATTCTCATCAGTCTTTTCTTTTTGAATTCCTCTGACCAGGATTTAAACTTGTCAACAAAGTCGACATCTCCTTTCATTCCACACAGAGTTAGAATGAGGAAGTTGGTTCGGCATCTGCTACAGGACTCATCCAGGTATGTTAGAATATGAGAAAGATCAGGACCAACTTTCTCTTCCTCTTCAGTATCTGTGCTGTCCTGAAGATATTTTTGAAAATGTAGAGGGTACCTAAGCTTTCATGTATGCAGAAAGAGAAAGGAATTTGCTGACACAAATAATAACAAATATTTTGATTGATGAGTGAAGTAATAATAATACCACTACAAATAAATAAATGTGATGTAATATCTAAGAAATGAGTATAGATATCAATGTTTTAAGAAAGAGGCCCAAGTGGGTCAAAGATTGCTCATTTTACTAACAGGTACCTAAACTCCAATGCAAGAGCAGTTGGCCAAGAAATCTGGGTTAGTATTATGTTTGCTGATGTTCAGAGGTTTTGGTATTCTTCTTGTACTCACACCCATTCTGTGGTTGATCAGAATTGTTTGTGCATACTAAAAAGTCCTTATGCCAGGATGCTTTTGGTGACATCTGGTCAACTTTTATCCAGCAGTATTGGAGAATAAGCCCTTTACAGGTGTATCTATATTTAGTAACAACAGCCATATTGAAAAGTGGATAAACATAATTTGTTCAAATTTGAAAGGCCTTTAAGATCAGATGCTTTCTGTCAAATTGTATCAAATCTGGTTCAGTGGTTTTCAAGAATTTGCATAATCCTTTTTCTGTTTAAGTTATAGCATCCATAATACAAAATGGATCACAGCTGACCAACATTTGCATAAACTTTAAAGGCCTTATGCATGGCTTCTTTCTGTCACATTTTGTCAAATTCTCTTCAGTGATGTCTTATCAAACAAAAAACTTTTCAGTTTTTACTTTTGGTAATGGCAAAGACACAGGAAACTGGTGGTGTCATTTGTACAAATTTAAGAGTTTTTTTTCACAAAAATTCTTTCTGTTAAATTAGACCAGAAGTTATTCAAAGTTTTTCTAAATCTTGTAATGGCAGCCATCTTTGCTGGCAGTTTGGCATCATTTGCACAAAATTTGAAAGGCATACTTGTAAAGATGCTTTCTGTCAAATTTGGTTAAATTCTGTTTCACAGTTTATGAAATGAAGTCATATAAAGGTTCTTGTTTTTAAGAACTGTGGTCATATGATGGATTGGGATCACTGTACAAATTCAAAAAGTTTTCTTGCCAGAATCTATCTTGTCAAGTTTGGTCATATTCTCAATAGTGTTTTCTTTTTAAAAATTGTTTTCAGTTTGTTGGTTTCTGTTTTTTTGTAACGGAGGCCTATTATCTGATGACTAACTGGCATCATATAACCATAATAAGATCTTTCAAGGTATTATTGCCATCATTTTTTAATGTAAAATTTTGACCAAATTCTGTTCAGTGGTTCCTGATGAAACAATGAATGATTTTTTTCAAATGTTTAGTGATGGAAGGAGTATTTTTGATATATCAGTATCATCTGTATGAATCTTAAAATGCAAAGTCAAAGACATTTATGTGCACAGAAAACCCGGCAAAAAGTGATGCAAGAAAATGACAATATTCTAAGTCAAACAGGGCCTCAATTTGAATAAAATATTACAAGAAACCAGTAAAAATAAACAGGAGTCCCTCGAAGGGACTGACATTTTACTGGGTGAAAAGAATTTCCAGGAATTCAAGACAAGACCTTTGTTCCTTTAAACTATCAAGTGTTCAAAACATCTCTAATATTCTTCAAAGATAAGATGATTTTCAAATTAGCTGCTGTAGTGGACATATCAGATGTCAGACTGGCACCATTTTCACTTAGGACATATCAGATGTCAGACTGGCACCATTTTCATTTAGGACACAGAAGACATTATTAGAAGTCTTTTGTGAAAACCCCATGTTGTAATAATCATCCATTCAGGGGAATAGTAACAAACCAACTTTTAAAATGATCATGGAAGCCAAACTTGATGTATGACTGGCACCATTTTTGTTTATGATCATCCTGGGTATCATGCAAAGCCTATTGGTGAAAATCCCCTGTTGATATAGCCGTTTACTTGGATGGGTGTCAATATAATAATTTTCAAGATATGACTTTTCATTCAGGAGGAGTTGCAATAACAAAGATTTTTAAGGTAGCTGCTATGATGGCCATACTGGATGTTAGACTGGCAACATATTCATTTAAGATTAACTGGACATCATAAAAAGTCATCTGGTGATAACATCATGTCAGTATGACTTTCTGTTCAAGTAGAGTTGTGATTCTGAAGATGGCTGCCATGGTGGCCATACTGGACATCAGATCAGCACCATCTTTTTTAGGACCAGCTAGACATCATTAACAATTCTTTAAGTGAAAACTCCATTTTGATTATGTTGATATGACCATCCAATCTGGAGTAGTACAATAACAAGATTTTCAAGATGGCTGCCATATTGTACACCAGATCAACACATCATTTTTATTTAGGACCAACTAGACAGCGTAAGAAGTTTTTTAGTGAAACCATTACCATCCATTCAGAAGGAGTAGCGATAAATGATTTTCCAGACTACTGCTGTGTTTGCCATATTGGATGTCAGATCAACACCGTTTTCAACTAGGACCAATTAGACATCACACGGAAAAGTATTTGTTTTAGTGAAAATCCCAAGTTGATATGACCATTCAGTCTGAAATAGTAGTAATAACAAGATTTTCAAGATGATGGCCAAATTGGATTTCAGAACAGCACCATTTTAGTTTAGGATTAACTAAATATCATAAGAAGCCATCTAGTGAAAACCCCATTTTGATATGACCTTCTACAAAGGAGGAGTAGCGGTAAGTTTTCCAAGGTGATCACTGTGGCCACCATACTGGATGTCCAAGCAGCAACATTTTCATTTAGGGCCAACCAGAACTTGAGGTCAATGTGTGTGCAAAGTTTCAAGGCAATTCTCCAAGTAGTTAGGAATAGTAGCAATAACAAACTGTGTTAACAGACAGCTGGATGACAGATGTCAGACAACATGCCATACTGATATATGACCAGTAGAGCTAAAACAACAATCAGACTCATCTTAGGGCCCCTTATATAATTTGGTTTCAATCCATGAAGTCCTTCAAAAGTTATTAAGTAAAACTGGGGCTATAAATTTCATCGGAAAATGCTGTTAAAAGATCAATTTTAACCATGTTTTCTTTTAAAATGCCTCATACCAAATTTGTATCAAGTTCATGAAGTCGTTCAAAGATAACTTGAAACAAAATGGAAAGGCACAGTTCTAAGTCAAACAAGGCACACAACTCCATAAAGTTTTGCCTGAAAGTGGTAAAATCTAACATAAGTCTTATAATGCATAGCCTCAGACATGATTTGAATTCATTTGAAGAAGTCCTTCTAAAGTTACTAAGCTGAAATAAAATGGAAAAGCAAAGTTCTATGTCAAACAGGGCCATTAAACTACAACTCTGCCAGAAAATTGTGAAAAGCAACATTTTTTAATGTAACTTCTAAATACAACATTTGATTTCAATTTGTGGGGAACTTCTTGAGCAGAAACTAAATTTGTGACAGACATGATGTGCTTGGAGATGATGTGAGGAGATGGATAGATACTGGTATCATTATATATCCACCACATAGATATGGTAGTGGTCAAAAAGGAGAAAGGAAATGGACCGAGCAGAATGGATAGAGAGATGTGTTGTCCATGTCCATTTATCTCCGTTCACTTCCATTCTTTCACCATTATGGTGCAACTGAAAAAACCCTGGTTCTGTTTGACTTGACTCAGGTTCTTTTAATATTCTGCCTCATATTTAATTTAGTTTCCTTTTGAAGTTACTGTGTGGAAACTAAACTCATGACGCAAGGGAAATAAATACATAAAAGTTGGCCACATATCAGCAAAAAGATCATTAAAAGAGGAATATCAACCTTGACCTAGGTCTTCATAGCACAGACCCTCATACAAAAGTTGATTTCAAGTCCTTCAATGAGCATGGAGCCACTGTAGCTTGGTTAGCAGAGTGCTGGACTTGTAATCAAAGGGTCACATGTTCAATATCTGCCATGGGCAGTCCAGATTAGCTGTCCTAGTGTGTCCTTGGGAAAGGCACTTGGCTCCTATTTCCTCTGCATGATATAGCCAATAATGTCTTAAAGTGCAGTTAAAATCCCCCAAAACAAATTCAATGATCAGAAATGAAATCCCAATGCAAAGACAGACAGGATGGATGGACTGATACAACAGAATGGCACAAGTAATTCTATATGGCCTTACACTCAAAATGGAGAACAGAAAAACACATACACATGAACATGATATAATACCTTAAAAATGAGCACATTGCTACAGTGTGTATTGGTAAATTTGCATTATGATTTAGATTTATGTGTTAAGAAAATGATTGGAAATTTTGCAATAAGGTACCATGGAACTCTAAATCACCTTCCAAATCATGCTGACATACCTTTGGCTCAACAAAGCACATCAGATAATCTCCTAAGAATCCTGAGAGAATATTGAACAACACCATCCATTTATCTGCTTCTTTATCATTGGTCCCTGAAGTCTCATGATCTCCCTCAGTAGTCCTGACTGCTTCTTTGTTTGCCTGTCCATGATCTGGCTGGTTTGGTGTGTTTTCTTTTGAAACATCTGAATGTGTGTGCATTCCTGAGTCAGATGCATTGTCAGATTTATCTGTCTCGGATTTATTACACTGAGAAATTTTATTAGGAAAAACTTTTGGGTACAGAGGCTCGAGAATCTTTAGAAATACTCTAAACAGACCTTCATCTGAAATAAACAAAACTTTTTATATAAAAGATCCATCCTGGAAACAATAAACTCTGAGGCTGAATTTGAGACCAACCTAGTCTCGGTCAATCAAGAGACCTTTCATATGTAAAGAACTGTTGATTGCTTGGGACAAAAGCAATGTTGTTTTTATAAATTCCCGGCCTGATCTTCAACAATTTTCATAGCATAGTACAGACATTGAAACTGGTAAATTTACATGCTAAACGAAAACACAATGCAGTCAGAATGAAGAATGAATACAAACAAAGATGCATAATACAAACAAAGATGCATAATGAATGTGAATACAGTGACGCATGCATTTTGAAGAACCCAGACAGTACAAATGCATAACAAAATAGAGAACAATAATCAGTGAAAATGGAAACACAAATGCATTTCATGAATGGATATGGTAATCAATTATTTTCAAGCTGCCATTAAATTTCCACAGCTGAATCCACTTTTGCATGATAATCCTGGATTAGATCCTTTACAATGACTGATGGTTTGTCACCACTTACAAGCCATGATATTGTTCTTGTTGGGGCTGACATAGGCTACAATCACTCATGCAATGACATATCACCAATGGTTGCACTTGTAAAATATTTATTTGAACAAAACAATCTAAGTTACTGATAAATTCTCTACAACTATATTTTATATTTGGTGCAACTATGATTATACATTTCAACTTATTATAAAGTCAATTCTGTCTTTTGCATTTGATGCATTTGCTATTTTATTAAAGCATACTTTTAATGACAGAGTACTGTGGATGACTGAAACATTTGTGCATAACCACTGTTCTCTTTTTTCAGTCAAAAACCTTGACCTTTATCCTTCTGATCTCAAAATTAATAGCCTTCTTCCTTACCACAAGTGCAAGGCATCCCAAAAAGTAAGGTCCAAGTCTGTGATGAAGAACTAATGTTTTTGTAAGGAAACCCATTCTTCTTTCAGTCAGTGACCTTGACCCTTAATCTGTTGACCCCAAATTTGATGGGTTTCTTCCTTACCCCAAGTGCAAGCCATCAACAGTGTTGATCCAGGTGTGTGACACAGAACTAATATTATTACATGCAAGCCATTTTTCTTCTTTCAGTCACAATTACCTTTTTGACTTAATGACTCTGAAATTAAAATCATTCTTTCTTACTCTAAGAGCAAGCCATCTAAAATGTTTGGTAACTATAGACGGTGGCCAACCTGAGTTATTGTATGGAAAAGAAATAGGTAACAGATGGACAGATATCATGATATGCTGTCTTATGGCAGGCATGACAAAAAGGACAGCATGATACCTAAAATGCAAATGTGAATGGAATGCAAACAGAAAGTAGATGAAATGCAGATCTGGTAAAGGTACTAATTTCAGGGTCTGTAAAAGGCCTGTGAAAAAGCATAATAAAGGTTAGTGTAGAGTTTTGTAAGATCTTGTTTTACTTGCTAACAGCCTCAGTATAATAAGCCAATTTATGACTTATATCTTGTTTGATTACTGTTCTCCCAAAAAGACTGCAGTCACTGTAACTGTAGAAATGTGTATCAATATAACCTGGATACAGATAAAAAGCTTCAGGTAGCAGAATATCTTAATTACCATTCCCATCTGCTATAAACTAGAGTGGTTAGAATGAATTCAAGATATTTCTGATTCTGTGACAAGTCCGTTGTTGTTGTTGTTGTTGTGGGGCTTAACACCATTTTTCAGCACACGATAGGCTATACATGGCGGCCAGTATTAATGGTGGAGGAAGAAACTGGGAAATCCCTGGAAAGAACCACCTACCCACGAGAAGCTACTGGCAAGCTTTCTCACATATCCACATTTGCCGAATCCTAGACTCGAACCCACGCAGACAGAGGTGAGATGGCAGTGATCCGTATCGGAGAGCGCTTTAGACCACTCGGCCACTCAGGGCCCCTTGTGACAAGTACGTATTATAATGAAACACTAAATAATATATAGAATATGGAAATGAAGTAAAATGAACCTTATTTACTGTAAGTCTTTGGACATCAAATATTGTTTGCTAAATCAATATTCTAATGCCTTGTATTCAGTGTATGAAACTTGCCCAAAAAACCATCAAGCCTACAAGACCACTAACCTGAAAATACTACTGGTCCTGTCCGTAGGCAAGTAGTCCTACATTTCATTATACAAGAAAATAAAATGTAGCCATTGGCACAATGAAAATTCAGGTAGACATGCTCTTAGTAAGGTAATTTATATTATTCAGGTACAGGGCAGTAGAGAGCGATCATGGGCCCTGGGGTAAGAAACACCAGGGCCTCTCCTAGTTCTTGTTCAAACAAAATTTTTCTTTTATAAAATTCTAAAATGTTGTTCAACCTGGGCCCCCTCATGGGCCCAGGCCCGGGGACACATCCCAGGTTGCCCCCCCTCTCTTGTTGGCCCTGTTCAGGTAGACATGCCCACTGTAAAGTTATTTATATATATTTATGTAGACAGGCCCTAAGTATGGTTAGTTATACAATGAAACATGGAACACACAGAAAAACATAAAATAAGATATTTATATCATATGTCAAATTAATATTATTCAGCACAAAATGGCCACTATTTACTGACCAGGACAATGATGCTTACTGTCCAGCTGATCTAGATCCAAACATAACTCATCTACAGGCTGGTCATCATAATTTAACCATTGATGACCAGTCTGAATTGTGGTTTGAATAAGAATCAGGATCAACATCAACTAACTTGTCATCAATGACACTAACAGAATTAAACCCAGCTGCTCATGAAATTAGGTCTGCAGATGTCGAGTTCCAACAGTGGATTTCTGGAACTGAAACTGGATCAAATTCATCCACATCAAGCAGAATGCAGCTGAATAGTTCCAGTTCCTTCAGCTCAGCATAATGAAAGATATCCGCATCTGTAGGTCAGTGAATTTTCACATCAACATCTTGAAATGTTGAGCAGTTATCCAGTTGAAACGTCATCTACATCATCCAGTTTTCTTTAAATTGCCAATTTTATACTTAACACATCTTTGTGATATGTCTAAACAGTAGACAATGACGTTTGTTTCCTTACTACATGCAATGGCTCCCATAACTGCTTAGGCCTGTATCAAAAATGATTTCTTCCATAACTCCAAGGCCAACATGGCTGATAAGATGTACAAACCACTCATTTTCTGGATATGTGGAATGAGTGGTGCTGCTCTTATGTTGATACAAATGGTGTGGAAATCATTGTGCTCAAAACGAATTCAGTAACTTTAGCTACATTCTGAATGGCTCCCATGAAATTTCTCTGAGCTACAGTCTCAGATGTTATTGGCGATGCCAAGCAGAGCAAACGAGCATGGTTATGATCTTAGCATGCATCCTGTTTCTTTATATTCCCTTTGAATTCTGTAATCGAACTATTGTTTTTGTTACAAAGAGATGTATTACTTTTGAATAATTCTTTTTCTTTCCTTTGCTGTGTTTATTTTTCTTAGCCTCTAGTCGCTTCCATGCATCCAAATAGCTCTACATGCTGATGCTGGGAATTGCAAGTAGCATGCATTATGAGACATCACATGGTTGCAGAAAAGTCTTTATTTGGAGTTACAAGAATCTAGCAAATGCAAATTAAGTGAGTGTAATTTATCTTCTCATATCCACCAGATTCACAAGTGGTCATCAGAAACAATTCAATGGAATTATTGTTCACATGGTTTTTAATACTTTCCATTATGATTATTAAAAAATATACAATTTATAGATGAAATCTGCTTAATATGCCTAAAAATACAACTGGTCAAATGAACTGGCTACTCATTTTTTGCTCAGTCTGCCGTGAAATTGGCTGGTACTGGATTGGTGACAATTTCACATGCTGTTTGTAATTTTCAACAGTTGTTTTACAATAATTTTTTTGAATGAACTCATCTTTGAAAATACACTTGGTGTCTCCTTTTCAAGTAAAAGTCTGTGTGTTTGTCTCATTAAACCATGATGAAGTTTACTTTAATCAGTTGCATTTAGGTACCTTATTGTCCCTGAAAATACTTGCCTGTACTTAGCAAGAAAAACTGAATATGATCAAGAAATTACCGATTACAACAATAATTTTCATCTTTTGTGTCATTCATCATGCAAGAGTCACCCAGTTATGGTGTTTTTTTGTGTTGCTGTCCAAAAGCTAAGCCTGACAGGGGAATCAGATATGATACAATACTGTATGCACAATGATTTTTGGTAGATTTCAGTCAATGTGTTACCGTATATACTCCCTCAAAAGATGAGTCCAAATGCAAACTGCACAGACCCAGATTTGCCATCCTACAATGTGCCAAGAGATCTGGATCTGTGCAGTTTGCTAGGAGTAATCATTAGAACAAACAACAAAGACCCTGATCTGCAGGTGCATTATGTTAGGGGAGATCAGATTCTTTGTTGTTTGCAGTTTGCCAAGACTTATAAGTGAGTACATAGGGTACTATGTTACATTTTATTTTATTTATTTTTTATAAAAATTTAGTGGATTATTACTTATCTGCTTCTTGATTCAGTTAATAAAATTATGATTGGTTGTTTTGTGGAGACATTAAACAACGGTCCACATAAAAATATGATTGGTTGTTTGTGTAGAAACCATGACACAATGGTCCACATTAATGTGTTGTTAATTGTGCTAATTGACAGTCATGTATTATTATGTATTTTTTTAATATTAAAAAAAAGCAACCAATGTAATAATTGCCTTCAATAAAAACAATGACACATCCAATCCAATCAATGCAACTGTAGGTTTGTGTGATTAGCAACCAAAACTGCAAAACTGAATTTAAATTCAGTCTCCATAGTGGCAAAAAGCTTAGCCAATCAGATAAAAAAATTAACTCATTATTAAGCTTATTATGCTGATGTTGCTCAATATTTATTTTAGTAGAAGTAATATCCAAGCTAGTTTTGTTTTTAATCTATAACAACATAAACTGTTAAGTGGCTGGGATTGGTAGGGGTACTATACCAAGCTCAAAAAATCAATATATGAAGAAAGGTGTACACACATTAAAGATAATAAAAATTATTAGCTTTGAAAACACACACACACACACACACACACACACACTGTATAATATACTTCTCCTGCACTTTTCGTTTCATTTTGCTATTTCTTGCTTACCCAAATATTTGAAAAATAAAATAATATAGAAATGTGTACAATAAATATAAAAATATAGAGTTGCTCTAAAATTATAGGAAAATTAAGGAAAATATAGGACACCTGATGCTCCGAACTAATTACTAATTATTTTCTATAAATACCTGATAAAAGTCTCTATCTGACATAAATCTTGATGTTTGAGGAAAAGCTGCCAAATATTACTGCCATAATGTGATGGATAGATGGATGGATAAATTTTATTTCATAACGGACAACTGCAATGACATACCTTTGGTAAGTTGTTTTGCTGACTGAGGAACTGATGTAAAAATTAAATTTAACACAGAGAGAGCTGAAGCCAGTGATGTCTGTCGATCTTTGAGGCGAACAATTTCATATTCACACACAAGATTCAGGTACTTCAGCAGTGCCCTTTGAAGAGTCACTGCACATGATACTGTAATGACAAGAAATGTATAAGAAAGTCAAACCAGCTATAGTGACAATCTGCATTTGAATAACTAGCTGTAGTGACAACCTGCATTTGAATAACTAGCTGTACTGATAACCTACATTTGAATAACCAACTATAGTAATCACCTGCATTTGAATAACCACTATAGTGACAACCTGCATTTGAATAACTATCTGTAGTGACAACATGCATTTGAATAACTGGCTATAATGACAACCTGCATTTGAATAACTATCTGTAGTGACAACATGCATTTGAATAACTAGCTGTAGTGACAACCTGCATTTGAATAACTAGCTGTAGTGACAACATGCATTGGAATAACCAGCTATTGAGATAAACTGCATTTGAATAACCAGCTATAGTGACAACCTGCAATTTAATAACTAGCTGTAGTGACAACATGCATTGGAATAACCAGCTATTGAGATAAACTGCATTTGAATAACCAGCTATAGTGACAACCTGCAATTTAATAACTAGCTGTAGTGACAACATGCATTGGAATAACCAGCTATTGAGATAAACTGCATTTGAATAACCAGCTATAGTGACAACCTGCAATTTAATAACTAGCTGTAGTGACAACATGCATTGGAATAACCAGCTATTGAGATAAACTGCATTTGAATAACCAGCTATAGTGACAACCTGCAATTTAATAACTAGCTGTAGTGACAACATGCATTGGAATAACCAGTTATTGAGATAAACTGCATTTGAATAACCAGCTATAGTGACAACCTGCATTTGAATAACTAGCTGTAGTGACAACATGCATTGGAATAACTAGCTATAGTGACAACCTGCATTTGAATAACTAGCTGTAGTGACAACATGCATTTGAATAACTACATATAGTGACAACCTGCATTTGAATAACTATCTGTAGTGACAACATGCATTTGAATAACTAGCTATAGTGACAACCTGCATTTGAATAACTATCTGTAGTGACAACATGCATTTTAATAATTAACTATTGTATTTTTAATAGCCAGCTAGTGATAACCTGCATTTTTTTAACCAGCTATAGTGACAACCTGTATTTTAATAACTAGCTATAGGAATAACCTGCATTTGATAACTAGCTATAGCAACAGTCTACATTTTAGTAACTAGCTATAGTAACAACCTTAATTTAAATCTAGCTGTTTTGGCAACAAGCATTTGATAGCCAGCTATACTGACAACCTGCATTTGAAAAAATACAGCAAAAACCTGCCATATTGAAAATCTGCATTTGATAACTGGCTATAGCGACAACCTGCATTTGATGATCACCTGTAAATAACCAATGTTCCATGGAATGTGCCATTTTGCTGGTAATATATGCTATAATGTATCCATCTTGCAAAATCTACATTACAGCCATAATAAGTCTATATGTATGTATGTATGAATATATGTATGTATGTATGTATGTATATATGTATGTATGTATGAAGGCAGTTTAATGGCATATCAGCATGAAACTGGCTACATGGTGCTAATTAATGGTAACTTCTAACAGAATTGAAAATAAAACTTCCCAACGATAAACCCTTTCAAATAAACATATAGTACAAAAAGATAACAGGTAAAGATGTAACAGCTCCGTAAAAGGTATATGAATTAAACAATAATGGTAAAAAACCAAAATCATTGAAAAATTGAGTCAAAAAATGTGAAATAGACTGCATTCCCTCAAAAAGCTAAAAGAAAAACTTTCTCAAAGAATATTAACACTGAATGCTGCAACCAATGCCACTAAAAAACTGACAGCTATATATTACTTTACTTACAAAACATCAGACAAAATTAAGTGCAATAGGTTCCATTCACATAAATCAACATATATTTGGAAGCATGTTCAGAAAAACCAGATGAAGCTGGTCTTTATGTGGTCATTACACACAGGTCTGACTGGTTGCTTGCTTGTTGTTTAACAGCACATCAACATGATAGGTTATATGATACTGAGGCCTCTGACATAATTTGCCTTGCTGTCATACTGAGGCCTCTGACATAATTTGCCTTGCTATCATACTGAGGCCTCTGACATAATTTGCCTTGCTATCATACTGAGGCCTTTGACATAATTTGCCTTGCTATCATACTGAGGCCTCTGACATAATTTGCCTTGCTATCATACTGAGGCTTCTGAAGTAATCTGCCTTGCTATCATACTGAGGCCTCTGACATAATTTGCCTTGCTATCATACTGAGGCCTCTGAAGTCGCCTTGCTATCATACTGAAGTTCTGATGTAATTTGCCTTGCTCTCATAATGAAGCTTCTGAAGTAATCTGCCTTGCTATCATACTGAGGTGTCTGATGTAATCTGCCTAGCTATCATCATGAGGCCTCTTAAGTAATTTGTCTTGCCATAATACTGAGGCCTCTTAAGTAATTTACCTTGCTATCATAATAAAGTTTCTCAAGTAATTTGCCTTGCTATCATACTGAGGTGTCTTATGTAATCTGCCTTGCTATCATAATGAGGCCTCTGAAATAATTTGCCTTGCTATAATACTGAGGCCTCTGAAGTAATCTGCCTTGCTATCGTATAAGCCTCTAAAGTAATTTGTCTCACTATCATACTGAGGCCTCTGAAGAAATTTGCCTCGCTAACATACTGAGGTGTCTGATGTGATTTGCCTTGCTATAATACTGAGGCCTCTGAAGTAATTTTCCTTGCTATCAGGCATATTGGCACGTACAGTATTAGACATATTGGCATGTACAGTATTAGACATATCAACATGTACAGTATTAGACATACTGGCATGTATTAGACATTAGCATGTACAGTATTTTTCTATTTTTAGTAATGGTAGCCATATTTGATGATGGATCAGCATCATCTGTACAAAACTTGAAGGACCTCTATGCATGGATGCTTTCAGTCAGACATGGTCAAATTATATTGATTTTTTTAGAAGAGGTCATTTAACATTTTTTAACATTTTGTTAAAAGTGGCCAAATTTATAGCAGACTGGCATCATTTGCAAAAATTAAAAGTTCTTTCTGCCAAATTGCTTCGGTTAAGTTTGGTAAAATTCTATTCTGCTGTTCTGAAGAAGTAGTTTAAAGACTTTTATAATTTTAGAAATGGTGGCCGAAGTTGATATCAGACCAGCACCATTTTTAAAAAGTTGAAAGGTCTTCATGCCAGGTCTTTCTGTCATGCTTTTTTTCCAATTCAAGTCAGAAGATGTTGAAGGTCAAAGTGTTTTCTATCTTTTTTTTCTGCAACAAATGCCAACTAATTTCAGAAACAGTTGCTATATTACGGCCAATCAATACCATTTCAAACAATTTGAAAGGTCTTTCTGCCTGAATGCTGTCAAATTTGATCAAATTCTTTCCAGCAGTTTTTGAGATGAGGTCGTTTAAACAATTTTAACTCCTTTTATTAATGGCCCTCTTTGACTGGTATCATTTGTGCATATTTTAAAATTCGTAAAATATTTATTTTGAAAAAAATTCAAGTACAAAATGGTCAACGGATATAGGGTCATGTCTTAAGCTCACTTGGTCTTAGGGCCAAGTGAGCTAAAGAATAACTTCTTTATTTACACATAAAATGTTGCTGATGGTAGAGAATATATTGACCTACTTTGGTGAAAGGATGTTGCATCCATTCAGAAGTATCCAAGCACAAAACTGTAACATCTTGTGGTCAAAAGTGCATGAGAATTCAATCTAAGTTCGTGAATGATTGATGGAAGGAAGGACTGATGGAGAGATTCAAGGATGAACAAACAAGAGAAACATTATCTGCCCCTTCCACATTTGTTGCAAGGTGTAAATAACCTACATATTTTTATAAAAATGAATTTTGTTGTGTATACTTCTAAAGCAGGCACTAATTTAGTCCACTCTTTCCAACAGCACAGAGCTACTTATGTTGACCTTTATGGAATATCAGAAATATGAATTATGCTGCTGTATTCTTATTTACAATGAGGAAAATTCTGACAAGAAAGTGATGATCAAAGCATCTTAAACTCACTGACACTGCCTCTGCTATATCTATAATGCAGCCTTTCTTTATCTAATAATGACTTGGAACCCTTCTTGAAATAAAGACAAACACTTAAATTATTTTTGTTTGTAAAGATTACAATTACATTTTTAATTTACTAAATCAACAAAAACAACCAAGTTCTGTTTAGCTGACCTTGCAAATATTACCAGCAAAGTCGTGTATTCAAACATTTACATAATGACAGATTTCGTGAAAAAATTCTGTTACTTTTTCTCCAGACTATATTATTTATTATGAAGCTGTATGTTGTTGTTGTTGTTGTTGTTGTGGGTTTAATGCAGTTTTTCAGCACATGATAGGCTATACATACACATGGCAGCCAGTATAAACTGGTGGAGGAAGAACCCCAAAACAACCACTGACCTATGAGAAGCTACTGGCAACCTTTCTCACATACCCACACTAGCTGAACCAGAGACTTGAACCCCACAAAGACACAGGTGAGATGGCAGCAATCATTAAAGGCCTCTGCCACCCGTGGCCCCATATGCAATGAATTAATGTAAATTCACCATCTGTTGCATTCCATTATTTGTGGATTTCTTGGATGCAATAAATCATAAATTTACAGACATAAGGAGCAGCTGGATTTTCTCCAATCAATGAAAAATAAGTGCTGACAAAAAAAAAACAATACAATGAAAATTAAATCCTATGAAAATAGAAGTCTCAGTAATATACAAACATTTTGCAGCAAATGTTTCTTTCATTAGGAGAAGAAAAAGAAGAGATTCCAGTTATTCTTCAGCCTCAATCCTCACCTAAAGCTTCGACTCCTGCTTCAGTAGTAGATATCAGTTGAAATATATGGAGGAAAATCTCTAATGCTTCACTGTGTCCATATCTTCAATAGAAATTTTCTTGTGAATTAATGCAAAACACATGTCAAAAAATCAATATCTGACAATTCGTTTTTACAAATTCCTGCAAGTTATGATCACTTTCAAAACTAAATTATCTCCTTAGGCCTTCATTGCACCAAATTAAAACATACAGGTGTACTTCTTTCAAAATCATCAGCATCAAGCAAACTGAAGATTGCATTAGGTATTTGATTACAGTGGTCCCCCTCTTATACTGCCACCCCTTCTGCACCGGGAAAGAGGCCTTATGAGATGGGTGGACTTTCCAGAGGGGGACTAAATTTTTTGTGAGAAATATACGTATTGTAAGTAGTAAGAAAGCTACATACTTCAAAGCATTTAATATCTTCATTTAATATCTTCGTTTAAAAGTAACATTAATTATTAAAAGATTCTTCTTGTTATAATAATAGACTTATTTCAACTGAATATACATCAATAGTTCTTATTCTTGGCGTAAGCGTGATATGCGAGCAGGTATTGTTGTCATGCAAATTGCAAAGCCTTTCAAAAACGTCATTTAAATCTTGGTACATACATAATTCTCTTTCCATTTGCTCCATTTTCCCACTGCTGCTGAATAACCTCCTTAAAAGTTACGGCATTGTTTATTCGAGTCTTTACAACATAAAATTGTTTTATTAGAGTATTTTCTACATAAAATTGTTCGGCAAGTCCCCCCTCCCCACCCAATGTTGTCGAGTAGAATAACTGACTTTCTTCTAAAATAATACGTCTCCATTTGGTAATCATTTATTTGGATGTTGCTAACTGTATGCGATTTAATTATGCAGATGAAACTTTTGTAGAGTGCACGAAATGCCTTCTTTGTAAAGGAGGCGATAAACGTGTTGTCACGTGATTTTCGGTCTCTGTCTGGTACCCCGTTTTCTTCAAGGTTAATTTCTCTGAGGGTGTGTTAATGCACAAAATCTATTTTTAGCCTATGCTGACCCTGTTATGATCTTGACAATTACGTCCGGTTGTAATCATCTCAGAGAAGAACTTGACAGATATGTTAAGCCCAAAACTCTATCATAACATTGTTGAGCCCATTTCCTGTAAACGTCTTCTTTTATAGACAATGATATAATATCAATCTTAGTGTTACATGTACTTTAGTCAACACTTCTTTCAGTAACGGAAACTTGACATTGGGAGACATGTATCAACAGTAGAGATAATATCATTACTTACCTTACATCACAATATGAATTAATTATTGGTTCTGGATACATTTGAAATAAAAAGTGGCTGCTTGTGAGGGAAACATTTTACATTTCTGCATTAATATGCTGGTCGCTGGTCATGTTAGAGGGGCGGCTATTCTTGAGGGGTACTTTTGAACACAAACTCGTTGGTGCCAAGGGATTCTGGCTGTAAGATGTGGGTGGCCGCTGGTCATGGGGACTGTTCAAGAGGGGGACTACTGTACAATATATTATGGAATTTTTTTTCCAATAATTTTCATGTGAGATGTATGAATCCTAAAATCATTATATTCCTGTTTGCAAAAATCAGAGCTAATTCAAAGGTTCACAATGGCAAATCCCTACACTTTTTATTTTACACACCAAAGACCCCAATACCCTGACCCCACCCTGACCCCCCTCCAGAAGTGACCCATAAAGAAAGCTTTTTTCTTGTTTTTGTTCATTTCAGTAGTACTTTTAGTACAATATTGCCTATAATGCTGAAGAGATGGGAGCAAACAGCCTTCCCCAAGAACACAAAGAGGCAGTCAGATGAGGCACAAGTACTTTGTTTAGTACCCTTCCAACTGAAGTAAAGTACATTCAAAATTAAAGTATGTGTATTTTTAAGTGAATTTCAATGTCCATAAGAAGCATTTTGTTCACTGGAATGAAATTAAATACAATGTTGGGTCAAAATTCACAGGTAGATGTACAAGTCACTGTGTTTATAAGCTAAATGAAGCAAAAATACAAGCAATGACCTTGTGCTTGATGCCAGTTACAATAGGTCTGGTTTTCAAAACACCTTCAAAAAAAGTGTGGATATGCTGGTGGTCAGATCTGGATAATTTTTATTCAGAACCAACAAAATGTTGCAAAAAATGTTTCATTGAAAAAACCCATGTTGATTCGTACAAGAGAATTAGTTATAGCAAGATCTTTGTGATAGTCCCTATGGTGCCCTGTTTGTGGTACATCTTCATTTTGGAACAGCTACATGTTGCTACAACAGTGTTTTTGCAAGATTTCCATGTTAATAAGACCATCCATTCAGGAGAAGTAGCCATATAAAGATTTGCAGGTCAGCCATCAAGGCAGCCATCTCGAAGTTTAGATTAGCATTATTTTAATACAGGAATAACAATGTATTGCAAGAAAAAGGTGTTTATTGCTTAATATATATTTAGGAAATGTAGCTGTTATGTTTCAAATTATGGGATGTCACATTAATATCATCTGAATTTTGGACCCACTACACACTATGAGAACTGCTTTAGTGAAAATGCCAGTCAAAATCACCCTCCATTTGTGATCTTCAAGATGGCTAATGATCAGCACCAGGATCAACTAAATACAAGAAGTTTCTCAGTCAAAACCACAGGTCTATAGAACCATCTGCTTGGAGGAAGTTGTTTTAATAAGATTTTTAATAATGGCTACCATGGTAGTTACAATGTTGGTCTGATTGGAACAGAACCATCAACCCATTGGAAGCTAGTGGCAATTCTTCTCGCATAGCAACATTAGCCGCGCCCAAGACTTGAACACACATGGACAAAGGTGAGCTGTCAGTGACCTGTAAAGGCAAGTTCCTTAAACCACTTGGCTAACCAGGGCCAAATATGTTTTTTTAAAGTTAGAAACTGTCTAAAGTTTCATAGCAATTCTTTCAAGTAGTTTAGGAGCAGCAATGCTAAGAAACTTGTGCTAACAGACGGGTGACAGATGGATGACAACAGGCCAAAGCATAAGCTGTCTTTGTCTATGACCATTAGAGCTAACCAGTCATCAGTAGCAAAGCAGCATTATCACCAGGATTTTCTCAGTAATTACCACCCATTCACCCCATTATAAACATATGCATTACTTGTCCTTACCCCCCCCACCTCAGCCCAAGGGAAGGGAGCCGATTTCAAAAGCAATGTGCAAATCTACAGACCAACCCTAATCATATCCCCTAAAGTCTGGTGTCTCAATTTTAAAAGGTGTAAGAGTTGTGTAAAATTACACATCTGATATCCAATTACATGTCTCCATACACCCCAGCTACACCACTAATCATATCCCAAAATATGAAGTCACGATCTTCAACAGTGTAGGAGGAATTGCACACATGGATTTAAAGACAGGCAAAATTACATAACTGGAACATTTTCTTCAAAAAGCATGGGCATAACTGAAAAATAGACATTTAAATTCAAGATTGCTGAAGCCACTGACTTACTATTACTTACATACTAATGTAATAAGCAGTTTTGTACATTTGGCCCAGATTCTCATTATATAACTGAGCAAGTTACTTAATTCAAACATTTTGTCCCTGTGTAAATTTTTTTTATCAAGTCAGATTACAACCTGATTAAAACAGACCTATTGATAATAAGATCTGACAGGCACCAATAAGAGTCCATGTTCTGGTGATCTTGGGAACTCCTGGTCCATTTGTTTTTTGTAACTTAACAGATAAAGTGTTACACATTGTTATTTTTCATTTTCATGATTAGGAAAGCTGTGATCTAATCAATGAATCAAAAGGTCAAAAGAACATGACTTCATATCAGTGTCTGTCAGATCTCCATTATGTCAGTGATCTTGATTTTAATCAAACTGGTCAAAATAAAGGTCAGTACATTAATGTTAAGTCCCACAACAACCAGTTTATTTAAAAACAGGTCTAATGCAAGAACCCCATCATAATTTACAAATAATTCACAAAGTTTTAACTCAAGGTTGAGACATTTTATGAGGGTGGGACCTGGATACTACTCTCAGTATTTTCTTATTTTCATGTCGAAGAAGATTTAGGCCAAACCACTCCATAATTTTCACTTATTTCTGTGAGGAAGAAGTTTCTGTCAAAGAAGGAATGTTTTGAACTGACCCAGAAACTCTACAGTGAAGTTTTAGACTAGTCTATTTCATCCTATTGGATGCTTCAAGCCTATTCAAAGCCACCATAGGAAAGTTTGAGACTAGTCTCATCCTGTTAGATGTTTCAAGCCTGTCCAAAACTACTGCTAGGATGTCTGAGACCAGTCTCCTTCTACTGGATGCTTCAAGCCTGACCAAAGCCATCCCAGGGAAGTCTGAGACTAGTGGTATGTATATTTAATCTGTATTGTTTTTGTTGTTTTTCTTAATGATTGCATGTTAAATACATCTCTATTTTGTACATGACTTTCCCAAAATCAAGTTAATGGTATACCTGACCAGTGACATTTATTTTGTGAACAACATAATACACAAATAATATTTCTCTATGAGTATAGATTAAATATTCCGATCAATATTAATGAAGGTAAACATGATTATTTGAATCTGAGTCTAAGATAGCAGTTTTCCACTTGGAAATTCCTAAACTTGTTGACAACTTTGAATGTTTTAGAGGAGACTGACATGCACCCTGGCTCTATTATTGAGTCTTAGCATTTTACATAAAGTAATTTACTTGAAAAATTACTCATTCTTGCCTTAACATCTGAAACAGAATCAGTCTTATTATTATGTTCAGTTTTTAATTTGGTTGGATTTATTTATTTATTCAAAGTATTATTCATTAGAAATACAAAGTGCTCAATAATATTCCTGGACAAAGACGTTAATTTGGAATTATAGCAAATTCTGACAATAATATTTGGACTGTATTATTGTGATATATCAAAAGATTGTTAGCACACTGCCACTCTCCAGGCCATTGGCTCATTAGTATGTTTGAGACTACAGGCACATCAACACATTCAATATCGGAATTTATTTGGAACACCACTGGAATTCAATTGGAACTTCATACATCTGGACTTGTGATAGAATTTTAGGACTATCTGGGATTTAATTCACAATACTCTAAGTTCTCTTTAAATCTTCACTATACATGCTGGGGAAATAAATTATTTGTTGAAATTTACAAAATGTATTGGTTTTTGCTCTTTTCTGTTACCTAGTTTAAGATCACATAGTCATAACACTAGTATCAACCTACTCAATGTTTCAACCTGTCCAATGCCTTACCAGGGAAGTTTTCAGCAAATAACATCTCTGACAATCATGCTGGGCAAGAAGTTTCACAGTAAGTATTAAGACTTTGCTATTAAGGTTTCAAAGACCAGCAACTTGCACTTTACACCATATCAAACTAATAACTACTTTATAATATTCCAAAATATATTGTAAATCAACGATACATGCACCCCAAGGCTGGAGCACCTCCATTTTCAGATCTAAAACCAACTCACCCAATTTGATGTACAGCTTCCAGAAGTGCCTGAACAAATTCTTGAGTTGCCCATGCTCCACAGAGGTTTCCCTCAATGTCAAGCAGACTGTGAACCAATTCAGCAGTATTTTTTAACAAATCACCTGTAAAAAATCTTTATTTGTTAGGAAAGCTTGACTACTACTAGCACTTTTTAAGCTGAAAAGGCAGAAAGTTTTGGTCTTCTCAAGAAAAACTTCCTACTAAATATAAGAAAATTTTTCTTTTAAACTGCTACTGGTGACTGTGAATGGACATATTTTAACTAGAGAATCTTTATAAAATACACATTCCCACACACCACTATCCTATCCCACCACCCCAATCTGTGCCTTCAGGAGGCAAGGATAGACCCATAAGCCAAAGCTGCTTGCATATCAGAATTCATTTTTTTTCTCCAGTAATTATATATGTAGTTATAGGTTAGAGATCACTATAGGTTCTAGGTTATGATTCATGGGACAACATTCCATCCCCTCTTAGCTCCATCTCCTGGGAGTTGATCTATATCAAATTTCAATACTGTTGTGCATATCTACAGACCATCCTCAATCGTATTCCAAGGTTTAAAGTCTATATCTTGAGTTGTGAAGGGGAAGTTGCACAACAAACAAAACTCACAAGTTTTACATACAATTAATTTTTTTTAGGCTGCTCCTGTGGCCTAGTGGTTAGAGCATGCGCCTTGGATGCGGGAGGCTGCAGTTTGAACTGCAGCTGAGACATACCAAAGACTTATAAAAATAGTACTAAAAGCTGCCTCGCTCAGTGCTCAGCATTAAGAGGTTAGTGCTAGAACTTGTCGGCCTGGTGTCAGGAAAATGTGACTGGGTGGGACAGCATGCTACAGATCTGCAGCATGATGCCCCAGTGCCTGCCATCACTATAAACTGCCACATTGCAGACATCTTAGTGATATGACTGAAATTTTTTTTTATAGCTACTTTAAAAATCCAAAACACACGCACACATGCATTTTTACAAATGCATAACTGTTTCTACCACTCAGGTTCCACCTTCAGGAGTTGGAAGTGTTGCCACCACCCAAGGTCCATACCCTGGAGTTGGAAGTGTTCCCACTACACAAGGTCCAACTTCATAAGCTGGAAGTGTTCCTACAACCCAAGGTCCACCTCCAAAAGCTGGAACTGTTCTTATGACCCAAAGTCAACCCCCAAAAGCTGAGTCAAAATTATTAAACTATTTGCTTACATCTGCAGACCACAAGCAATTATATTTCAATATTTTCAATCTCTATCTTGAATTGTGTCCAAGAAGTTGTGTGCAACATTACTAATGCAAACACACATGCATGTCCGGATGGGCAGTATCTTATAATCCCAACTTTTTCTTTGCGAAGCTTGGGGATAACAATAATCTTAATTTAACACTTTGACTGACTGTGCCAATTTATGTCTTAAAAGCAATATCAATAATTATCAGGCTTCTCTTCCCCAATGATAGTATTTATATAGTGGAACCCATCTTGAAAATCCACCACAACAGCCAAATATGAGTTCAGTGAATGGTACATTATCTACCAGCCACATGTTACCAGTGCTCTGTGTATGTAATGGACTTTTTTTTTACTTTGACCTTGTAACATTAAAATCAATTGGCTTCCTTCCCTGTCATAAATGCAAGGCATCCAAAGCCTGGGCCAGGTCTGTGATTTGGAACTAATGTTACTGTGTGAAAACCATTCCCTCCTTTCAACCAGCAAAACACTAACCTTTTACCTTTTGACCCCCAAATTAATTGGCTCTTTCCTTACCAAAAGTACAATCCAACTATGAAGACTGCTTGAGATATGTCATGCAGAATTAATATCATTGTGCAGAAACCTTTTTATTCTTTCAGTCAGTGACCCTGACCTTTGATATATTTTGACTCTCAAATTAATAGGGTCCTTCCTTACACCAAATGCAAGCCATAAACAAAGTTTGGGAGCCATTAGTGATAAGGAACTCCAGTTATTGTGTGGAAGCCATTTTCTTCTTTCTGTCACAGAAGCTTGATCTTTGACCATTTGAGTCACATACTGATAGGGATCTTCCTTACTGTGACTACAAGTCATCTACAAAGTTTGTTAACTGAAGATGGTGGAGAAATTGAGTTATTGTGTGAAACCATTTTCAGTGACCTTTATTTTTGACCTTTTGACCATGAAATTTAAAAGGTTTTTCTTACATTATGGGCAGTTCAGACAGGTTGATAACTGTAGAAGATGGAGAACTCGAATTACTGTGCAGAAACCATCATAAATCTGTGCACTGAGAATGTAGTCTCTCAGGACAAGTGGTCTCTCATGGCGGTGGTCTTTCAAGACAGGTAATATTGTGTTGAGTTGAAGACCAGTAGAACTGGCAAAACTTATCAAACCCTAGCCCTGGCATCAGTGTATTTCTCAAAATATCCCTCAGACTGAGAGTTTACTGTCCCTTGCTCATGATGCTTCTGAAAATTAAAATTCCTCTAACATATAAATTCACTAAGAATCTTTTCATTCTTGAAAAGGAAGTTGAGCAATTCTTCAAATCTGAGGTAGTTCTAAACACTGTAATTTTCTATGCAAGAAAATTCAAGATATGATGGCATTTTAATTCTCGATGCCTTCCTTTATAAAGTGAAATCTCATTGTTGCAAACCGAGAAATAATAAAGATATTACCAAATTCTAAACATGAGAAAGGAGATGCTTAGTGAAACTAGTGCTGTAAGTACATCAACATTAAATTCTTCTAAAACTTCAAAATCTGAAACAAAATGTCTTTTGTTCCAAAGAATGATAATATAAGCTTTATTCTTCTTGCAGAAATGCTCATCTATAAATATGCAAACTAATTATACCACAAGGATTTATTTTTTAAAACAGAAAATGTTCATAAAATTACATTCAAGATTGTTTTACAAATAATTTTTATACAGTTTTAAGGCTGCAACGTTTTAAACATGTAAACATTTTATTTCACTTCACTGTGTTTAAACATTTACAAAGTTAGTAACCATGTAAACAAACATATACATGGTACATCTGGTGTTAGATAATGCACTTATCCAGGCAGAACATTTAGTTGCATGTACATATATGTAACAGCACAAAACAATATCATATCGATTCAAGGAACATTTTACCAAAATTGTCAGAAATATTCAACAAAGACTTGTGTTACAAACTGAACTGTGTAATAATCTTAGATAAAAGATGTACAGCAACTGAAACAATATCAAGCTGAGTGAGGTTCACCATGCACAAGGCCAATGACTTACATACAAAAAGTCGTCACCTGTAAGGCTGAGTTCTGAACTGAATTGATTAAACAGATGTGTTCAGTTGCTGTATTCTGTGTATATGTTTAGAAATTTCTGTAAAAGTTGCTGCTTACAATTTTACAAGATAATTTTACAGACATGTTCAACTCATCAATGACTCTGATGCATTTGATTCAAGAGTACAGTTCAATTTGGGTATGAGCACATGGTGACAGTAGTGGACCCCATTTTCATGGCAAGGGAGAGCTTAAGAGTAATAAAATTATACCAATATTCTTCTAGCAGCACTCCAAGTACCTCTAGATCTTTAGTACCCATAGTGGGACCTACTTAAAATATTTGGTGGCCAAGTTTAGGTCACCATGCTCTAATAATTTGGTCATAACAGACATTGAAGATAGTGATCAACTGAGTGTGAAATTATTAGTAAAAGATGACAAGAGGCTCATGAGGGCATATCACTCCTCTGGCTGACATCTGCCTAATAAATGCCAAAGCAGTTCACCAATAAATCTGAGTCAGTAAGACACTTTCTGTAGAAAGTTCTTCCTATACTACTGATTTTATCTGTCAGCAGGATGCTTTCTGTAGAAAATTCTTCCAACACTATTGATCCTATCTGTCAGTAGGATGCTTTCTGTTGAAAATTCTTCCTTTACTATTGATTCTATCTGTCAAGAAAACAAATGTTTCAAGATTTCTATGTGTTTTGTTCTCAATTAATAACTGATGGCATATCAGCATTATTTGTCCAATACTGAAAAGCTGTTTGCAAAAGGCTGGTCTAATTCTGTTGGGTGGTTTTTGAGAAGTAGCCATTTGAAGGTTTCTTATTTTTAGTAATGGTGGCCGTATCTGATAGATCAGCATCATTTCTATATAACTGAAAATCCTTTTTGCTTAAATCTCTGTCATATTTGATCAAACTCTGTTCAGCAGTATCTGAGAAGTCAATTGAAGTTTTTTATAGCCTGTAGTAACAACAGCCATATTCAATGTCAGATTAGCATCATTTGTATAAGTCTGAAAGTCTATTAGGCAAGTTTTTGCTGTCAAATTTGGTCCAATTCTGTTGAAAACTTCTTTTATTTTTAGCAACAGCAATCATAACTAAATGATGATCCTATCATTTGTTGAAAGTTGAAAGTGCTTTGTATCAGGATGCTCTCTGTCAAATTTGTTTAATTCTGCAAAGTTTTAGAAAAAGGTCACTTAAAGTTACCTTCTATTTTTAGTAACAGTACCTATATAGGATGGCCAATCTACATCTTTTGTACAAAAATTAAAAGTCAAATTGTTGGTTTTCTGAGTTTATCATGGTATAAACTGTTAGTTGCCGAATCACACAGTAAATAACACCTGAAAGGCATTAAGTAAGCTGTGTGAGTTGGGAACTGACAGTTTATACCATGATAAATTCAGAAAAAACATCAATAAACTCTCATAATTGCAATTCTTTATAAATTTATTAATTCTTTTATTTTAAAGTTCTTTGTTTAAAGATATTTCATATCAGTTTTAGAGCCTTACTTAAGCAAATGAATTCTTTTTGAGGGATTCTGGTATATAGCTATTTTTAGAACAGGGGATTCCGAATCACTAATGTAATAGCCACGTCAAAATCAAACAAGCAAATCCACCAATGGTAGGCAATCTAAGGTTTTGAACATTCCACAGCATGGTTTTAATATTTTATCTAAACTGCCACAGGTGTTCTCTGTAAAAGCTCAATATTCAAAGCAAAGGATGTACTGTTTTTTGAGCATACAAGTGACTTCTGTATTTGATGCCTTCCTAGACGAGTTCAATATGACTTGGCTGCTTCTAGACTCGTGAGTAACCAATTTTGTTTCTTCAAATTGATATTTGTATTCATTAACAGGTTAGGCTATATACAGGGGCCACTTACAAATAAAATAAAGACTATTGGGAAATGGTTATAGTAATGGGGGTCCAAGAGTCAAATGAAGTAAGACATCAACATTGTCAGTACTGATGGTGGATGGGCAGGATCCATCTCCAACCCACTTCATAATTATGGCAACATTATTATTCTTCAGATTTAGATTCAATCTAGTCAAATGATTTATTTTCAGAAAAAATGCATTATTTGATTCAAAATCAAGATCTATTCAATTTTTAGAATACAATATAAACCCAATATTTTTTATTTTGTTTTAAAGGCTTTAAGTGTGTATACCCTCCATTTCATTATTTACATTAGTTAATTTGCAAGTGACTCTATTTATAGAAGTTTGTATAAAGTAGTTCTCGGCACAGTTTATACAGAAATAAATGCAGCTTGGCCTGATCATATGGTTATGTTCTGACCAATGGAAATCATAGCTATATTTACCAACTAATGTAACTGCAAATATATTTAGGTTAACTACACAGGTTATATATTAGATTGGTCACTGATCTACATACATCAATAACAATGTTCTAACAAGATGTGTGCCAGATTTGTCACATGTAATGATGGTAACTTGATGTCGGAACAGAAGTCTCTCAATTGAAAATGGATTATTCTGTGAATTAAACTGTGAGCTTCAAGTTTTAAGTGCAAAATTCAATACATGTATATACAGTAAAACCTGTTATGGGCTTCCTCTGCTATGAGCGACCACCTGTCATTTCCAACCATAACTGCAATGCATGAGTCAATTTTATTATATAAACGTTCTGTCATGAGCGACCACCTGCTGAATGCGACCAGTGACCACAATGTCTTAGCAAAATATGCATTTCGACACTGCTATGAACGACCGCATCACAAAAACGTGGGATAAACTCCAGTGACTTTTACTTAATCCCTGTAACAATGATCATTTATACAGTTCTATTTTTTTTTTATAAAAAAAACAACATACAGGCTGGTTTCGGATTTCAGAAATTTTTCAGGAATGCCTATAATGTTTTTATATTTTCTTGTTGTAAACCAGTCTAAAGTACATGTAGATTGTTCCAGTACTTAGCTTGGTTCTCGGTGTTATTTAGATACTGCCCAAATGTAAAAGTAAGGCAGGGGACCAGCCTATCCAGCCCTCTGAACGACCGTATTGCGAGAACAGTGACAGACACCACTTACCTTTATGTAATCATTTGTGACAATGACTGCTTGAATAGTAAAGATTGTTCTGATAAAAAACTAACATTAAATAAACATAAAAAGAGTCTGGCCATCGGTTTGTAAATTTGGCCAGTGAAATATATAGAACTGGATACAGACCATAAACCAGGCTAATGTACAGACTGTTAACCAGGCTAATGTAATGTCATGAATTGCCACTGTAGTGCCGAAGTTAAGGTAGTGGTCGCACATAATGTTTGTCTTTAATTTGTATAGCCTGGGGGTGAATAAGGTCTTTGTCTATTAAACCATCTAGTGAGAATAGTTTTGAGGATTCAATTGATAGTGTTAAAGGCTTATGATGTTTGTTGCTTTTTTCCCCCTGATGTTACAGTGATTACATCCCACACGCCAAGCTGTCATCTATTCAAGTTGGTACTACCGGGTTATACTCTTTTTGTTATAGAGTTAATCCCTTTATGTCATTTGAGAATTAAGCCACTGACTTTTGTCTCTGAATAAATGACTCTGTTTCTGGATGAGATTAATGTTTCTTTTTTATTTCATTAACTGTTAGCTATACAATGCACATGTACAAATTTTTCATATTTTCCCAAAGCCTAGTCAAAATCGTTTTTACAGTCAATATTACAACTGAGCATTAATAATGTTAACACCTAGTACCTTAATAACAATGGAAGAACATCAGACTAAAAAGAGACAAATCGACTGGAGAAAAATAATTATTGTAACTAAAAGAAGTGAAAATGAGCAGACCACTCACAAAATAGTAGTTTAAACATTGGTAAAAAAATTTAGGGTGTTACAAAGGAAAACTATTTCATATGCTAATATATGTGATTTTCAAATGTAAATAAGATTCATGTTTAATGACAGAAGAATATCCATATTGCTATGTATAATGTTTTCAGATGAATGCATACAATATTTTAGCAAGAACTATTCCTAAAGAATAAAATATATGTACAGTGATTGTAGTTATTATCACTTAAATAGTTATGAAACTGGACCTTCAAAACTGGTCTTTTTGTACAAACCTGTTATGAGAGACCACCTGTCTTGAGAGACCATTTTTTGGGTTGGTAGAAGGGGCTGTCTCTCGTAACAGGTTTTAGTGTACTTGTAATTAGAAAGTTCTATAGTTGCTGCATTAAGAATCTTGAGGTTGCCAGACTGGTTTACAATTTTCACTCACAAACATGACCATTTAACTTGCAAATGGTACTGCTGTATTAGCATCGAAAGTTTATCATTTAAGTTTCTACTCAGTTTGCAAGCAGCAGTTTCTTTTTATAACTTAATAACAAAATTGTGATTTTTCACTACTTCCTTAGATTAAGTAATTTTGCTCATGTCACATTCTAAGCTGAATAGGAAAAAACAAGGCACTTTTTTAAACTTATTTGTGTGACCAAAGTGTTACATTTTTGGTGTTAACAAGAATACATAATGTTACTGTTTGAAGCTGGTGTGCTATTGTTTGTATTCACTATAAAAAGTGAATTTGCACATATTACTTACAGTTTGTGGAGCTCTGGAAGATAAACTGTATATGTTCCTGAAAGTTTTCTGCCTCTGTAATGGCCTTAATCCAGTTCTCTTGAGCAGATGGATTGGACACACATGTGAAAAGAAATCTAGTGATGTGAAACAGAAATCAATTACAGACTAATAAAACAGAAACAGAGTTATTACTACATAATGCAAATTCTTGAGGTTCCAATTTTTGTTGTTTTCATGAATGAGCCACACCATGAATTTAAAGTCACAACAAAATATCAACCATGCTCAAATTCACCATGCTCCCCCATCCCTCCATCATATACAATGAAATGGCATCACCTGTTTCTTTGTTTTAATATAGTGCCCATCCCTCCTTCATATGCAGTGAAAATGCATCAAATGTTTCTTAATTTTAATATAGTACCCATCCCTCCATCATATGCAATGAAAAGGCATCACCTGTTTCTTTGTTTTAATATAGTGCCCATCTCTCCTTCATATGCAATGAAAAGGCATCACCTGTGTCTTTGTTTTAATATATTGGTGAGAATGTGAAATACACATTAGAATAAGTACATGAATGACAAGGAACACTAGAACTAACTGATTACAATTTAATTAGAATGCAAAATTTCATGAACATAAAACCTTTGTAAGATTCTAATGCCTCTACCTGACTTGTAGTACTAAAGGCAGATTTACTCACTGTCTGTGTCTTTATTTCCCAAAGCATATATTATTATCATTTATAAATTCCTTTTTGCACATATCAAACACCGATTGGCACTGGCAGACATATGCTCTTGTCCCAATTAATTATCAACAGTCTGGCACATGATTTTCTTTTATCACAGTCAGCACTTTCTTCAAAAACTTGAACTTCAAATCCTAAAACTCTTTTGGCTGAGTTTTCGCATTCTGTGTTCCCTTCTGAACTATAAAGGACATCCTCTTCAATAAAGATCTTGCCCATGACTTACAAATGTGTACTCCTTATCTTTCCAGTTGATATTTACTGTATTTTGTCACAATTCCTTCAACACAACCACCAGAATAAGTGCATCAATAAGACTGCCATTGACCCAAACCTTACAAATCCAATTTTGAACCAGAAGGTCAAGGACATCCATCAACACGATGTTCTCACCAGGCAATTTTGGCAGGCTTGTACTGTCAGCTGTACCAGTTTCTTGAGTTTAATGTAGTGATCCTACATACTGCAGACCGTAATGTAGTTCACACTGTTCCAAATTTGACCAAAATCATATCAGAAATATGGCTTCAAGAGCAGTAATAAGATCATCTGATTAATATGCATTGATTGTGATCATTATTGAACTCATCCAAAATTTTGATGATATACACTTATGTTCCAGGTTTAACCCTTATTGGATCAAAAATATGGACTCCAATGAATACTCTGTACTGTGCTATGGGCACTTACAGGAGAACTTACATGTCTAATTCCTGAATTTCTATTTTTTAATAAACTTATGTAATTTAAGAAGTTAAAGGGATGATACATTTTGTACATCTACTGCAACAGTTGCATAACAGTGTATAAATTGGCTCAAAACATATTTAAATAGCTGAAACACGTTCAACTGCATTTTATAATCTTTTACAAAATAAACAACATACCAACATGCAGGTAAACCTGAATGATATACCAACATGCAAAGAAACTTGGGTTTGATATGAACTTGAACTTTATTTTTTCTCCTACGCAAAGCACCAACTTTTTGCTGAACCCACCATTTATTTTGCTAGGGTGTAACAGACTTAACATCAAACTTATTCTAAAAAAACTGAATACCAAACTAAATCTAGTATGCAGATGGACATATGGATCTAGAGATGGATCCAGATGACACTCAATTTACACCAGATGTGTTCCCGAGATTATGGCACAATTTGAAAATTGGCATAAATCAAAAGTAATTTGTCCCATAGGATACTTGTAAATTAAGGAAGTTCTTGAGCAAATTACACTTCTAAGTTTTCAAGTAATGATTATTTATGCATAATTTTCTCAGTGAGTGATGAGATGCGCGTGTATGCACGTGAGTTCCACATGAGTCACAGCACATGGCAAAAGTGATGACATAAATACGAGCACAGCTTGGCAAATTAAATGTTATAAATAGCATAAAAAATGAAAGTGTATAAATTACATTGACACATAGCAAAAGTCACCTGTATGTGCATTATTTATCAACTAATGATGATACAAGTACAGTACCTTGTAGTCTCTACCAATGTTGGAGCATCACTACTATCAAGAAGTAAAAGTATCAGTTCTCTGAAAGAAAGCGAAAATATACACAACTAAAAACAGTGAAAATTAGTGACAGAGAAATGTTTAATGGATCTGCTGTCTAAAGAAAGTTTTCATAGGACAACTTAGATTTTCAGACCTATCTTCCATGAAATTAAAATCTACCAATTTAAGGGCAAACATCATGTATAAATTCCTAAGTGATATTGGATTGCTTGGATCCTTAGATATGCAAAAGTATACATTTTTAAAAAATTTAACTACTCAAACATTCCATGGGCGATCATCCTTACTTACTGCACAAACTAAACACTGACACCTCCATCTGTGGTAAAGGTAACACCTTAGCTAACAACAAAAAGTAACAACTTAACTATAATTGCCTGAAAATTTCCTAAAAAAATTAAATATGCAAACATAGAAAATGAATTGGTAAACACATAGTGAATCTCAAGAAGAGGTCTAAGAAGACCTGATACTGCTGACCAGGCTTACATAACAGTTGGCCATTTCACTAAGCAGGTGTATGTACAACAGTAAGAATACAACCTAAGTAAACTATCTCCCAATCTTTGCAGCATGTGGATTTTACCTATTTTACTATAGTCTGAGAAAATTCTTTCCAAAGAAAAGGCATAATTAATATTCATTGCCTCTTGCTTAAAATCAAAGTCATCCAAGATCTTTAACATTTACGCTGACAGATGAAGCTGCTTTCATTGGTGGTCAACAGTGTTGCAAACCTTTCAAATGAATTGAAATTCATGTAGTTTGGGGGTTTTTTTTGTTTTGCTAAGACCATCAATTTCTGTACTACGTGTAATTAAATCTGTTTCAGGAAAACAAGTATATTGGGGACATTTATTTACTGAATGCTCAAAATACAATATATAAATTTCAAATAATGTGTGAGTAATGGCAATGAATATATCAATGCCATGGTTGTTTTAACCATATTTAACACATTATTGGCCATATCATGCCAAGGAAGTGGGAGCTAAGTGCCTTCACAAAGAACACAAATAGGCAGCTAACACAGGATTACCAGGGTGGTGTGGTGTGGTGGTGGGGTATCGAACCCAAAACCCTTGGATTAAGAGTCTGATGCTCTACAATGGAGATACTGTAGCTCCTGCCATAAATTAATGCGCAATACATGTGATTAAGGTGGCGACATTTAGCAAACTGTTTAAAAGTATTCATGGTTTGCAATATCAAATGATGCTATTGAGTCAAAAAAACTAGAAACTCAACTTCTCTCCCTATCTACTCACTAGGCTTACCGAACAGCCGACAGCTATTATCAAGTGCACAATATATGCTGCTCAACTTGCAACTGTTTCATTTTCTATATATCATTTTGTTACCTCCTATTATGTCAGGATTCAGCCTGTAAGACATGTCTTTGTAAAATATATCTAACAGTTATACACATATATTTAATTTGAAAAATCCTAGAACTGGACATAATGCCAGGACCTGTGCATAGGGTTTTAATAGGATCTATATTGACTGCGTAACTATGCAGAGGCTTATTAACTTAAAACATTGTTCCTTTAAAATGAAATGTTATTAATCAAAGGTTCTGTTAAAGATGTTGTCTAAAGGTAAATGTTATAATATATGCTGTAACTAATGCTTTTTGCTTTTTCTGACTGAACAGTGGCACCTCTATCTGTGGTAAAAGTAACACCTCAAGTAACAACAAAAAATAACAGTTTAACTAAAGCTGACTGAAAAATTTTCTCAACAAAAAAAATGCAAACAGAAAATCTGTAGGAATCAGCAAACACATGGTGACATAACTAATACACATGATGTTTAACTTTTTTTTCCTAGTGCATAAACTTTAACTTTTTTCCTAGTGATGTCATGTGAAAATCATACATGCATACTTTAAGAAAAGAAAAACATAAAAAATCCTACAAAACAAATGTCTAAAAAAGATGTGGAAATCTATCATTTATTTATATTTTTGTATACACTTATCGATTTTCTAAATGTGTACAGGCAGTAAACAAAAACAAACTAGGATATTTACATGTGTAAATGTTGCAGTGTTAAACGTGATACCATATAAATGACAAATGTTTCAGGCACTTTAGCACTGCAATACTAACAACTGTCAATCTCTATTTCATCAAACATATCAAACATTTAAGAATGTAAAAATGTGGTGAAACTGTCATAAATAAATCTCAGCAAAATAAATCTGACTTAGTCTTTACAAGAAATATATAGCAAAATCAATATCAGAAAAAAACAATTATTTGCAAAAACTTATCTTGAAATACATATATAGTTTATCTTCCTGAAGTACAACACTGCACACTGTTTACATTACCCTGCAACTGTCAATTATCTGTAACACCAATGCATCTAACTGAACATATCCTGTCCAATCACATCATAAGCACAGTGTCTCATAATTTATTCAATTATTTTTTCTACTTGAGTAATACTCGTTACATTTCTTTCTCTATAGATATTTTTAAGGTATAAATTATACACTGTTAATTATTATCCCAAAGGTGTAATATTTTGATAACTTTTACAAATAGTTCTATTGAAATGTATGCATCTTGTATTCTAATTTTTGGGGAAAATGGTCCAGGTTGCATTTTTTTTTGGCAAGGGAAAGAACTCTGTGCAACCCCAAACCTGCAATAGCCATTACCATGGGTTATTTCCCACGTTTACCTTCAGAGACAGAAGAAATACGTGCTTAAAGGGAGATTAATTTGAATGAATACAAACTGAGAGCTATTTCCAACTGGCTGAATTTCATAAACATGTATAATTCTTGCTTAAAATAAAACTCACTGGATATCTTGATGATAATAACCCTATATACAAAATTTAATAATAATTTTATGTATATTTAATTTAATTGTTTGTCTGTTAGTTTTAAACTTTTTTATTCCATTACATGTTATTGTAATATAACATTGTTTGCTGGACTTGACCTTGTCCAAATGAGTTCATTTCTGTTTGACCTGATTGACTTTTTAAATTTTTTTTAAAATTTCATTTATGTAAACAACTAATAATAGCTTCGTTATCCTCTATGTGTATGAGCTCATTGACCGAATTATTATTCAAGTAAACAAAAAGGCGTAAACATGTTGATCAGGGTCAGGGTTTTGGAGATTCCCAAGTGAATTTAATAGGTTATTGTGTTGTAAGTAAACAAGGCTCATTAGATCATGCTAGAAAGTTATTTTCCATTAGGTAATGGTTGTTTTAAGAAAATGCTAATTTGTGACCTGAGGTCAAATAGAGAACTATATTATCTTGTGACTCTTAGGATTTTACCAGTTGTGCTTTAACATCTAGAACTTTAAGTTGTATTATGTTGTGACCAGTTTGGGCTGAATTTCATCTTCTTCAAATTACTGAATTCAAGTGATTATCTTCTCTGGAAATACAAAAGTGCTCTGATAAAATTCTTGGATCAAAACATTGATTGGAATTTATACTGAATTCAAACCTGGAATAATATTTCTGTGATTCAATGAGAGACTGTCGACACATCAGTACTTTGCAGGCTATAACAGACATGTCATCGCCTTCAGTTTTGGACCTCTTCAGGACATGAACTGAGTTTTATTCAGGACTTTTTATTACTAGGACCTGTGTCTTTAATTCTTGGATTATTTTTGGATTTAATTTGCAATGCCTTAAGTTTTTTTCTCATTTTTCACTTTGTATTCTATGGAAATAAATTATTTCATAAATTTTACGAAGCTTGTTGTCTTCACTCTTTACTGTTACTTATTTTAAGAGCATAGACTCATAACACTTATTATAAACAGTCACACAAGTGTTGACATGTTCAGATGCAAGATCATCCCAACTCCATGCAATGATCTTGCTCATACCCATTTACGATCTCGACAACTTAAGTCCATTTACCAAGTTTAATAAAAATCGAATGAGAAATACAGTCTCTAGAGGGATAATAAGTTCCACCAATCAGAAAATATATAATATATAACTGTATTCCGAGTTTGATCAGACTCAGATTAGAAAAATCTGGTATTCTGAGTGGTAACAAGCACAATCAAACTGATGCAAGATCACCTTATTAATACCCCTCAATCTTGCTCATTTACTGAACATGTCCAAGATCTTGATCATAAAAGCACATATTACAAATTTTATTAAAGTTGGATCAGAAATACGGCCTTCATTGTTGTAACAAAATTATAAGCAAGATCACCTTATTATTTTGCATGGATCTTGGTCAATATCAAAATCAACTGAGATCATTATAATATAAACATACAATTTGGATCCAAATCAGATAAAACTATGGCATCAAGTGAGGCATTAAGGAAAGTCAGATCAAAAACATGGCATCAAGAAAGGCAAAAAGCAAAGTCAGATCAAAACTATGGCATCAAGAATGGCAATAAGGAAATTCAATCACATGCAACATCACCTCACTGATATGCACTGATCTCACTCTCATATTCAGCAAATATTTTGATGATATAAGCCGATATTTCAAGTCTGATCAAAATCAGATCAGAAATATACACTCCAGAGTGGTAACCATCAGTTGTTGATGGACAGACAATGCACGACACCAGGCCATAATATAAGTTCACTTATCTTATGAGTCGGTGAGTTAAACATCTAGCATTCTACTTACATCAGTTGTGGCTGATTTGCAATGACCTGACATACACTGGAATCACAAGCCATGTTGCAAAGGATACCCACACAAATTTCCTGAAAGAAGAATGAATTTAAAATTAGAAAGAACTCATATAATCCAATACCACAAACAGTCAAGTTTGAAAATTTAATGAGACAACTAAATCTTCGAAAAACTTTATTCACGTTGAAAGCACAGTAACAGAATTATGTGTACTTCTAAAGAGCACATTTTAAAAATAATGAAACAAAATATATTGCCTTTATTAATGTATCAAAGACTTTAGTGAAAGTAAAATATTTTCAATTTTCAGTGTCTGCATTTGACTGAAATGAAAGAGTATTGCTACACTGACATGAGAGAATCTACTGTTATCACACTTTAATTATTTGCAAGCTGATTTTGTTTTCAAATAATGGATATCATAATTCACAACATATATAGCACTGGATATAATACTGGTCAATTGTTTGAAAATAATATCAACATGCACCATCTCATCACCTGTGAAGTCACATAGCTTTCTCTTGATGCAGCAATCTATATTTATATGTATCGCATATTACTGATTTCCCACTCAACATGGTGCATGTGTGGACACAGGGGTCATGGGATGAATTGTCCACTATAGCTGGCATATATCCACTATGTCCATTTAACTCCCTCACAAATTTTTTTTTTTTTCCCTACCATCTGTACTCGCTTATAAGTCTATCTGCAAACTGCACAGACCCAGATCTGCCATTGCATAATGCACCAGTACACCTGGGTCTGTGCAGTTTGTCAGAGTAATCAGTTGAACAAATAACATAGACCCTGATCTGCAGGTGCATTATATTATGGCAGATCAGGATCCTTGTTGTTTACAGTTTGATTCGACTTAAAAGCAATTACATATGGTATACATGTACAAACTTAACATGTATTTAGCAGTGGGACATAATGCACCAATGAAATGAGGGTATGAAGTGAAATGGGCCATTGTGCTCAAAATAGAATCAAATGTGAGCATCAATAGTGTAACACCAATCATTTAGAAGATGAATATCATGTTTTATTAGGTTGTTCTGTGCACCACTTTCATGATGTGAAATATATGTTCCTATTATTGCACAAGACCTAGAGTTTTTAACTTTATGGAACTCATGCAAGTTAAACAAAGAATTATTATTTTAAAACTGACAAAGAAATATTATGTCAAAACTGGTAAAATATGCCTACGAAGCCTTTGACTTAAGAGCTTTATTACAGTTTATATCTGAAACCTTTTATACAGCAAACTTACTCCTTAAATCCTATCATTCTTTGCAAAGTTCAACCTCATATAGAGAGTTCTCGTGTGACATCAACAAGAATATCGGCAGCCATCTTGGTAGACAATGCCAATAGCAACAGCGTGTACATTAAGCCAGTAAGCCTGAACATAATGCCTTCCTTTTGTGCAGTTATTTAACTGTGCAAACAGACACGGAATAGATAAAAAGTCATTTTATAGATTGCCTAAGTTGACAAAGCATCAAGGGGATAAAACTAAGGAACTTTCGGAACAAAGATGAAATAAATGGCTTGCTAACATCGCAAGGGCTGATCTCAAACCAACAAACTACGATCATATAAGAGTCTGCTCAGACCATTTTATCACTGGTTAGGATAAATCTTTCTCTCTCACACACAAAAGGAATTCAATTTAAACATGAAATGAAGATTTTAAAACTAAAATAACTCATTGCACAATAATACACATTTTATTCTTATTCTCGCTTCGCACTGTATCTTCAAATTTTATGCTTGCAAATGTCTGATATTACTGCCTTTAAAATGGTAGAGTTTATTATCTGTCTACTAGCATTATTTATCACCATGAGTTAACAGATGCAAATGGAGCTGATACATTTATTGTAGACTTAGATTTACCAATGTGCTTACTGAGTAATATACAGGTCCATAATGTCCTGTGACAAACTAAAATAAGTCAGTATTTTATTCAAATAACATTCCCCATTTTCAAACAATTTCAGGTCAACCTTCAGCATTGTATGACAGCTTAAATCTCAACTGGGCACCATCAATCAACATGGGACACAAACTTTTTAATTCACCATCACCATGTGATCCACATTCCAGGTATTCGTGAGGTTTGGAAAGGTCAGTGAAAAAGAAGAAGGCTGATGCAGCAAAAATACTCGTCACTTCAACATTCTACAGAACCTGAAACGTGTCCTGAGCCAGTCAATGTTGAAGGTGGAATAGCCACTCAAACCTCTGTAAACATCGGTCTGATTGCATCAATGGAATCAGAAATTCTGAGACTAATTACTGAAAATCAGGGGCTCAAATCAAAAAGTACAGAGACAATGTTTTCACCAGACTGGTTCAGTACTGACAATGAAAAGGTAAAATATTATTCAGGTTTACCCAATTTCAATATATTAATGGCACTGTTCAGTTTATTGGAACCATGTATATCACACAAGGACAGAAATTCACTGACAAAATTTCAGCAAATGTTGCTTGTTTTGTTAAAATTTAGACTTAATTTATACATGCAGGACCTGGCATACAGATTTAATATATCAATTCCAACAGCATCTCGTGTATTTCTACCTATGACAGATGTTATGTACATTGGATGAAGTATTTATTTATTGGCCAGAGCATGAAGAACTTCAAAAGACTATGCCTATGTGTTTCTGTACAGACTTTGGGCTAAAGGTAGCAGTAATTATAGACTGCTTTGAACTATTTATTGATCGCTGATCAAATTTTATGGCAAGGGTGCAGACTTGGTCATGCTACAAGCACCACAATACTGCTAAATATATAATTGGCATAACTCAACAAGGTGTCATATCATACATAACCAGTGGATACGGTGGTCATGCAAGTGACAAATTTATAGCAGAAAAGTGTGCAATACTGAAAAAGCTCTTACCAAGTGACGCTGTACTGGCTGACCGTGGATTTGACATAAAAGATAGTGTTGGCACAATGGGTGCGGAAGCATATATTCCATCCTTTACTCATGGATAAAAGCAACTGTCAGCCAAGGATGTGGAATGTACAGGAGAAATTGCTAGTGTTCACATTCATGTCAAGTGTGTCACTGGGTGTTTAAAGCAAAAATATACTATTTAACAAGGTACAATTCCTGTAGACTTTCTAATGGCTAAAGATGGTGATGTGTGTACATTGGACAAAATTGTTAGTATCTGCTGTGGACTTACAAATATGTGTGATTCTGTTGTAAACTTTAATTAAAGTAATAGGCAAACAGTTTTCATCTTCTGTGCATATAATTTATTAAGTAAAAAAAGTAAAAGCAAACAACTGTTTTCAAATCTTTTTATATTTTCCCTTTTTCTTTTCCCCCTTTGTACTTTTCTTTGAACTTTTCTTTTACTGTTCTTAACTAAACATTCTGAACAATACCAGTTTCCTTGTGGTACGTGCTTCAGTTTAACACAGCCAAAATGAAACCAGACAATTGTACAATTTTCACTGTCACAAGCCATCATCTGACCATGTTCAGGCTCTTTACAAAAACAAAACTTCTCTTGCTGGTCAGTGCTGTTACTGCATGGTTCAGATGCTTGCTGAAATACAGATAATGTCTTCAGCAGTTATTTTAGAATAGTACTTTGCCAAAGTTCTAGTAAAACTGCAGTTTTAAACAGTTCACTTGATTTCACTAACATCTCATTAAACACATCGGCATCGCTTTCAATTCACTCTATATGCAGATCATTTGTGGTCCAAACAATAAAGCCAACATAATCTTTCTCACAAACAAGCAATTGAACCTGGACTTGATAACAGTATTGATGGTCTCTTGCAGTTTTAACTTGTCACCAACCACTTGCAAACATGTTTTCTTAACAGTTGTCTCATCAACTGATTTTTGCTTAATGCAGTATGGGCACTTGATTTCAACACAACCTTCTCCGCAGCAATCACAGCTGAAAATCCCATCCGGTGAGGCCCCCAAGTGAGGATAGTCAACATTAACAAACAGTCCACTTTCATGTACACAAATGTTGTCATGAATGTCACACATTTTCCTTTTGTACTCCTCCAATGCATATTTTTCATGGTCACAACCCCATTTTGTTGCTGCATTTGAATATTTCTCTTTACTTGGTTAATATATGGACTTGATAAGAGATTGTGAAGGTTCTGCCATATTAGTTCTACATACATTCTTCATTTTTGAAGCTATTATCCTACCAGCTCTAAACTGAAACCACAATTTTGATTCCTGTTGCAATTTGGTCGTATTCAAAACATTTTCTGCCTTACTTGGACTAAAAGAAATGTTTACAGCATCACAGACTTTTCTTAGGTCCTCATAATTTAAACCAACTGTGGAAGGGTCATACAAATCAGTCAGAACTTTTGGAAAAGATTTCATCAGTGGTGTTGGTATGTAATTGTCTGAGTATGCTGATTTGACAGACAAAAGACTTGGCTTGTTTCCTGATGTTGAAATTGCATTGTAGAAGGTCAAGAGTTCACTTGGAGATGGAATTGGCACTTGTTTTATTTTTCTTAACAGGTTCACATATTTTGGCACTGTTTATCGGTTGTCAAACTCTGCTCTTTTATTTGTTGCACAAGTACAATCAATTTCAGTCAACTGACTATATGGCACTTGCTTTACTCCAGTTGGCAACATCCAGTAAGTTTTTTCCTGAGTTACTGTTTTGGATTCTCGAATCCTAACTGCCGCATCAATCCAAAAAAGAGTTGCAGCAACATGTGAGCATGCCTCTCCTAAGCTGGACATGCAGCTACAATGAGCTGCAATAATTTTCCCAGATTTCTCTGCAATAACCCAGGGTATTAGTGGCATTACCTACAAGGAAAATATGTAATGATTAGCTGATAAAAGTAGTTTTAAAATGTATAAGATACTTCACTATATTGTGTCTAATATTTCCTACTAATAAAAAATTCAATGATTCATGTCTGTTCGAAAATGAAATTGATTTTAGACAAGGTCAAGTTCAAAATACAATTATCCATATCATGAAATACAAAAAATATTGAAAACAAATAACAAACAGTGCAAATTAAATATACATAATGGGGGGAGGCTTCCGAAATTTCAAAAGAGCCCTGACTTTCCTTGAAAGGGCACCAAAGCAATAGTCTGTGTCCATTTGCTCAAAGTGTGCATACTTTACACAATTAATGAATGCAAAAATGAAAGAATCCATTCAATCATATAAACATAAGAAAGCACATATTATAAATTTTAAAATATGCTGTTTATAAGGTATTACACTACTATTATACATACGAATAGCGCGATCTTGCCAGCTCCACCCACCCATCCCCAACCCTTTGTCCTAGACTTTTTCTTATATTATTTTTGTACAACTTACCTTTGAACTTATGATATGCATGTTGTTAACAACTGCTGTTTTCACATCTTGCACCCATCCACAAACAAACTGGTTATAGGCTTCTAAACTTGTGTATGCCTTCATATCTTCCCGCGTATACAAACTTGGTGTGTACGCTAGGTAATTTACAATGTCTGGGTAGCTTGTATGTGGAAGTAACTGCACATCTGAACTTCATTTCTCTTTTTCCAAAGTATAAAGATCAACCTTGTCAATCAACGACATTTTTTCAATGTATCTTGACTCTGATGCGCAGTCTAAAGTATCAAAATACTATACTGCATCCTGTTGTGGTTTAATGTTAGCCATGTTGCTTGTCTACTATCATTGCAGTGCATGCTTGTTGTTAGGTAATGCATTACATCATCGCGATTCCTCTATAATACTCCATACATCAAACACGGTACAGAAGTACTCGTACACGATTAATGTTCTTTGGTATTTGGATGTTTTAATCTTCAAATATTTCATGTATTTTTTCATGGATGTGAAACTGTATAACTGAGCCTGAAATTTTTTTTCTGCTCTGATCTGTTTTGTTATTGATCTTTCAACATAGCGCATTGAGTAGAAGTTGTTAATGATTTATATTTGAATTCAAGCATGTCATGGAAATTATTATAAAAACATAGAGGGCTTCCTTTCAATGAAGTCATTTAAGCTGTGAAAACATCCTGTAATAATTGAGATTTGCTCTCAATTCTTTGTCAATTCTCATGTCTTTTGCAGAAATGAATAAATGAGTGTTACATAAACAACATGTCAATGCTGCCCCTGAACATTACTTTCATATGCATACCCAGATGCATATCCTGTATGTATAAGTGTTTATATAACCTCTTTCAGGCAAAAGACTACAATTACCATAATCATGGCTGCCAACCCCAGAGTACAAAAGTACTGACTGCTTATGGCAATTCTGATTTTCGGGAACAAATACTGGTTTTTAAAACTTTAATGCATATGTAACTACTTATAATACCTATAATGATCGGTAAAGCTGGACAATAACTTGGTTAATTATTTAATGTCAAAGATGCATATGTTGCACTCTTGCACCTTCTGAGTAAGTCATCAGACATAGGCTGTTTACAGAAGCCTTTTCCCCACACTGTCTTTTCAGACATTATTGATTCCAATGTTCCTTCTTTCATTGATAATCTGAATTCTGTTATTTTTTTTAACTGAACTAAATATCCTCTCACAATTAGCATGTGGTAAAGAAAGAAGTCCTAATAAAATAACTCTGACAACTGTTTTCGTTCTAGCACATAAGTAATCCTTTGCGATTTTACAGTCTGGAAAAAGTGTGTGAAATAAATTACCAGCATCACTAGCAACTGAAAGAGGAAGAAATTTAGTAAATGAACTTTCGATCGAATTACATCAAGGTTCTCTTTTTGTAATTTATAAATGTTGTAAGTTCAGGCTGTGTTGTTGACAATGATGCAGTAAGCTGATGTTTATTAGCTTTTTTCGGGCCTCCATTCTCAATAGCAAATTCACAATTACACAATTTGCAAAATGCAAAGTTTTCTCCTTTACGAGATGGTTTCACAAATTTATAGACGATGGCATAGTTGTCCTTCCAATTCTGTTTTCTTTTCTTTGCTGGAAAAAATTCTGAATCTTCTGCTTTCCTTTTCGACATGACGAAGATTAGATACAGTGACAACGGCATGGTAGCCTCGATTTTTAATGGAACAATCATATTTTAAATCTCTATATCCTTATACACATGCTAAACATTTACTCTAAGAATGGATTTGGATGCCCGTTCTAAACAGAAAATTGCAAGGAAATTTTTAATTAAATTTTTTTTATATACAAAAATGGATTTTTAACATATACCCGAACCACATTCAGGTCCAAAGAAATGGAACAAATACAGGAAAAAATGGGACACTTGGCAGCTATGCATAATTCCATTTACTAGTGTTTCTAAAATTTCAAGCTCAATTCCAACCCCTGAAACATGTGATTTCACAAAGGTTACTCTCCATCTCACAATGATGTCTGACTGTTCTATGACAATATTTCATACATAGCCAAAGCAAAACACCAGAAAACTAATAAGATACTAATTTGTAAAAAGTCAGTTTGGATCTGTATTATGGACTGGTAAACAATGAAATTCTGATTTTGGTGTTTAGTGGCATATAAGGGATGACCATTTAATTTTTGGGGACAAGAAATTTTTAGAAATGAAAGCTCAGGCACCCCTTCCCTACCAAAAATTTAATGGTTGGTCCCTAAACCAAACCATATGAAAATTCATTGTTTTATGTCCCAATTAATCTTAAATTACTCAATTCAGAATTCAAGAATATCACTGGAAATATTTTGAAAACAGGCTTCTGTCTAATGAAGCTGCTAAATTTTTGAAACATACTGTAATGCATTAATGCAGGCTAAATTAATAAACAAACTCAACAGTCTGAATGAGAAAGTATTACTGCAATTATCAAAATGAACATTCTGACAACACTGACAATGACCCTATAATTAATGATAACATTAATGATCTATAATTAATGACAACAATGACAATGACCCTATAATTGATGACAACACTGATAATGACCCTATAATTACTGACAACATTAATGATGACCCTATAATTAATGACAACACTGACAATGACCCTATAATTAACAACACTGACAATGAACTTGTAATTAATGGAAAAACTGATGATGATCCTATAATTAATCCCAAAAATTCATAACAAACAGTAAATAATTCAGACTCTGAAGCCAATCCCTCTATTACACCAGAGCAGATGAAGTTCAACAAGTGATAACTCTTTAAAGCTATTATAAAATAAGAACCCACATATTACAAGTAATCGATGCAAGTACAATTAAGGACAGTAAGCACTGGACTTAGCACTTTTGAATGATATACGAGACATTATTGATAGATATGATGTGTTCAGCTTATGCATAAAAAAGGTTTTCAGAAAGATACAAAACAACTGAAAAAATATTCTGCTTTGATACTAACCCCACCCTGTCATGTGCACATGTATACTTTTACAGATTTAACCATGAATTTTTACTGCTTTTTTAACTGTACTACAGAGTCCACATTTTATTTATGTGACTTTAAACATGGTTTTGGTTCCCAAATTTAATGCCATTTTAAAGTGACTGAGGAATGAAAAAAGGTAATGCATTTCTCCTATTCTTTATGCTATTAAACTGAATAGTCCATGCATTCATGCTACAGATTGCTTCAATGTCTTCTTATATTAAACTGCTAGTATTTACCCATGACTTTTTCCTTTTCTGTCTGCTTAAAAGCTAGCTCTCTCCTTTAGCCATGGTTATTAAAGTTACTTTAGCACTGAACTTTTCATGTTCTGTTAAGCACCTAAATATTCTTGTGAAAATCTTTGCTTTTAATGTATCTTTCATCTGTCACAATACATATAAAGAATGCATTTTAACAGGCAAGTCTTTGAAAATTAAAAGGCTCTATGCACAGCTGAAAGGAGCATTCTGCAATGTGAACTGTAGCTCAGTAGACAGGTAAGATCCACATGATGTAGTGGATGTCGACTATTACATAATTATATTGCTGTAACTTCCCAATGGAGGAAATAAAATCCAACCTGTCCACTACAAGCCATGATATGGACATCCATAACGACCACTGTAGTTGATCCAAGGCAGATTAATTTCCACAGTGGAAACATAGATTTTCCACAATCAACTACCTAGGTAATGTGTGGCAGAATAAGAATTCCACATAATGATGTGTCTTGCCTGCACAATTAAAGCATACTCCAAATACCAAGTAAAGTCAATGAAGCATAAAAAGCATGTCACTATAACCCCTTTTGGTCCATGATGAGCACTGTCCTTCATGATGATTACATCCATTAAGTTTCCTGACTGTATGAAATTGACAGAAAAAAAAATGAGCTAAAAGCACAAATGTACTGTTAATATTTGAGGTGACAATGACAATCCCCTTTGGAAAATCACAGGGGAGATGACAAAACAACAATAACTCATAGTAACAGTTAAATTACATGAAAATGAAACAGATTCACAACTGCATCACATTCTTTACCACATTTGTATTCATCATTATTTTGACTCACTGTAACTCTTGGAGCTTTGGACTTCTCAATCACACCTGTCAGAATTTCCACTGCCTTGAATTCCAGCAGAAACTGGGTAACCTCCTACAAGGAAAACATGATCCAATCAGCAATTATAAAAGGTAGCATGCAGACATGGTAAGTAAATAAATTGTTGTAGATAGAAATTCTGGCCAAAGTTATCTATTTTTCATAATGCTCATAATTCCTTGGAATTAATACATGTACATGTACTGCTATTGGGTATCAGTGATTGTACCTGTAGTATTCAGTAATTAGGCTTTACAACTTTATGTAATAATGGAACTATGAAGAAAAAATGCCTCTATGGAATCTTGAAAAAATATGTCACATTGACCCAATATTTATGTGGAAGCGTAGTTTTCTCATTACAGAAGTCATTTTCTACAATAAGCTTCATTTATTAAGATCTAGTAGGGCCCTTAGAAAAGTCATCTCAAGCATAACATCATAAAAAGCTGATGAGGCTATGAATTAACAGCTTATAAATCAATCATAGAATAATGGTGGAAAATGTGTGGGCAAGAAAAATAAATTCATTATAAACTCACAAGCAATTTAATCATTCCTATTGGCATGTGATAATCAATACAAAAGAAATAATGGATGTATGGGCTGGGTAACATCCAATGCCATACAACTACCTTGGCAAGGCATTAAAATAATTATATTTTCAACCCCATATTCACACGCATGCATGCATGCATGCACGCATACACACACACACACACACACACACACAAATGGTATGCACTTGACTAAGCAATGAAGGAAAACATTAATGTACAGAATTTAGTAGTAAATTACAATTTCCCAAGAATACTTACCCAATCAAATTAACATCCAGAACTAAGCTCCGCTACCTCTTAAATCCAGCAATGTAGAAAGACTTTCATTTTTCCTGTCTACATAATACAGACAACATCATATAGACAAAGGGATGAAACTCTTACCCATTACCTCCCTATGCCATGATGCCTTGGCTCCTGTCTTAATATGTGTGTGTAATCTGAATTTTTAATGTAGCTTTAACAATGTTTCAGTCATATCGCTACGATGTCTGCAGTGTGGCAGTTTATAGTGATGTCCAGCACTGAGGCATCATGCCGCAGACGTGTCACTTTATCCTGACAACAGGCTGATCAGCCCTAACACTAACCTCTTAATGCTCAGCACCTAGCGAGGCAGCTGTTAGTACCATTTTTATCAGTCTTTGGTATGACTTGGTCGGTGTTCAAACCCGTGACCTCACGCATCCAAGGCGGACACTCTAACCTCCCACCTTAATTGGAAGGAACAGACATCTGCACCCATGGCTCATGTCCTTAAAGAGACAGCAGATAACAACATTTTGATTATCCACAGACAGCAGATCAAAGTTGTCCCTGCAGTAACTTTGGGGGCAGTCCTCATTTGACCATGATTTCATGTACACATACAAAATTCCAAAGTGAAACCCAGTTGTGTCACTGGACCACAGAACCATCCAATCTGAACTGAAGATAATTCAGGTCTATTTGAAGGGCATGCAGCTCATTCACACTACACACGAAGGACAGAGTTATCATAAAGCATGTCTTGTAATATAGCAGCTTCAACAACGTACTGACTCAGTGCTCGAATTAAGCTAAGTTGAACCAATTAAAGAACCCATGATGCCACTTAGGAAAAAGGTGAGTGATTTAGGCCTATTCAGGTCGAAGTTGGCCAACAAGTCTGATAGGTCTTTGTCAAAAACTATAGCAATATTTCCTGATCATAAAAGATGCTAACTATTTCTCCTTGAAGGGTCTGAGAAAGAAGTGCCAGCTGAGAGATCAAACCATTCAAAGGGATGATATTGTTGTCAATGCACCAGTCCCTAAAAACCCACAACTCACTTCCCCTTGTATGCCCTCAATGTGCCTTCTTCTGGCTCAAGAGATTCATTCCACATCTAAACGTTGGAACTCTTTTCTACTCACAGTTCTATTAACAAGAGCCCAGAGTGAAGAAGTTTTTCTAGAGATGAAACACCTGTGTTTGGACAGGATGTCTATCGCCAAGGTCAGGTAGACATGACTAAATCCACTCCCAAATGACCATTACCCACCCAGGCCTCTGGACCCAAGGCAGGGGAGACAAATGGGCAGCTTGTAATTCCACCTGGTTGCAGAGATCAATTATCAGATGCTCCCACAATGCACAAATCCGATTCAAGATTAATGGGTGAAAGGACCACTCCGTGTGCAGAGTCTGGACACTTCTTGGCAAAGAATCAACCAAAATATTGAGTCTGACAGGAATGTGTCACATCTGGACTGTTATCAGGTAATGGGAACAAACAGAAAATTCCAAACTAAAATGGTCAAGTTGGGTGATTTAGTCATCCCATCAACCACTATTTAAGGAACAAAGTAATCACTATGAAATAATCCAACATTTTATAAGGATCACTTTTCCACACAGATGGTCTCTCCAACCAGGAAAGACATTTGTTATAGTCTTCATTTCCAGATGATTTATAGGCAGTGCCTTCTCTACTTGACTCCAGTTGCCACTTACCTTGATGAAGTGAGGCAATAATGCCCTCCTCCACAGACAGACGAACTGGTGTTTGTACAAGTCACTGTCCAGTCAGAGGAATTCCAGATTTAAGCCAGTGTTTATCTTGCCACAGACACTGGAACTGTTTTATCAGTGAAAATCATAATGTGCTGATCTAGATGACAGGAAAAGAAAGCGAGTAGTGCCATCTGCAAAGGGTGCATATAAAGGAACCATAAAGGAATCAAATCTTCCACTACATTCACAGAAACCCACTTTCTGTTTGAATCACTAATGAGATATCATTATAAAATACATATTCTGGGTAGATATATGAGATTGAGATGGGCAGAAAATTCCAAACCCTAGAATATGAAGTGTTAGGCACGGACAAGATCTGACTTCTCCCAATTCACTAGCCCAGGTAGGTTAAAGGTGATACAAATCTGTTTATTAATTGCAGTAAAACAGAACTTAACCCAGTATTTTGAAAGCACATAGTCCAGGTAAGCTGATGTCTCTACTGACTAGGCTCTGAACAAGGAGACAATGAAGTTGACCATTTTCGTAAGCACTATGTGCCACCATATTCCACATGTCTTTTGAAGTTGTCTCCAACACCTGATGACTGACCTTGCTGAACAGTGGAGTAGACATTTTTACTGTCACAAAGATCATATCAATATCAACACTTAATCGATGTTGTGTGTTTTCAAGTGTGTTAGGTGGCAGCAATTGGAATACAATAACAGTAAAAGACTTTCTGAAAAAGGCTTTAGAATTACCCAGTTAAAAGATTTTGTCCAAGTGATGACCAAATATTTTGCCAACTGTGAGTGGATGTGAAATGAAGGATGTTCTTCCTTATCCCGAAGATCTAATGAGGCACTGACTTTATAGTTCTGACCGGCCGATGGAGGCAGTGGATATTCGGACCATGTCAAGAGCTGATATATTTCTTCCAACACAGCCTTAACATTGAATTATGCCCTCACCAAAGGTAGGATCAGATCTGGAGGCAGATCAAAGTTGTCCCCGCAGTAACTTTGGGGGCAGTCCTCATTTGACCATGATTTCATGTACACATACAAAATGCCAAACAGCATGGAAGTAGTAGTACCATTGTCCCTAGCTGTCGGATGGTATTTCTCCACCAAATGTGTTAATAATGTTGGGACTGCTGGCTGTCCTGAAGATAGGGCAACTAACATTACAGGATAGAAGGCTGTAATGATGGCTGCATGGAAGGCTGTAATGATGGCTGCATGGAAGGCTGTAATGATGGCTGCATGGAAGGCTGTAATGATGGCTGCCTCAGCAGGTGACTGGACAGATTGGTTATACAAGTTACTGTATGGGTCCATATGTATACAATGATAAAGATGGCTTGTATATGGCATGGCTCATAAAAAAGAACTGATTACCACTGGCAAGCATGCATAGCCCACATGACAGCTGGACTGGAAGGTCAACCACTGAAATGGCCATGTGTGGCAATGTTGGCTAGCATGAAAAATCATGGAGACCCATACTCCATGTGCCACATCACACAGACCATACTAACAGATGTGGAGGCACTTCAGCACATTGGGTTGCCAAACATGCTAACTCAGCAAATTCCAAGCAGTATAAAACCAAAAGAAATTGTGGAATGTGTTTTGTGTGTGTGGAGAGAGATGATGTTTCCAAGTGAGACAGATTATTAACACTTTTAATACAACATCCAGTGTGAAGAATGAAACTATAAACTCCCCTGACAAAAGCAACTATACAATAATTTCTTGTATTAATCTCCTAGTTGTGAACTCCACTAATGGATTAAAATGGCATATATATGCTTACAGAACATCTTGTACAAACCATAAATTGTTGGAATTGTTGGTGATATGAACATTTTCATTTATGCACAAGATTTATCAATTTATCAATAAACAAGCAACAGAGTCTGAGAGTGATCTAATCATAAAAGGTTAACACATGTCTGAATTAAAAAAAACCAACACAATAATAATTATAAGCAAAATATTGTTTCTAGATATGCAAGAGTATCTGAGATCCTTTTGTGCCTTCAAGCTAAAGATATATGCACTCCAGTTCTGGGGCCCCGAGTGGCCGAGTGGTCTAAAGCGCTCTCCGTTACGGATCGCTGCCATCTCACCTCTGTCTGCGTGGGTTCGAGTCTAAGATTCGGCGAATGTGGATATGTGAGAAAGCTTGCCAGTAGCTTCTCGTGGGTCGGTGGTTCTTTCCGCGGATTTCCCGGTTTCTTCCTCCACCATTAATACTGGCCGCCATGTATAGCCTATCGTGTGCTGAAAAATGGCGTTAAGCCCCACAACAACAACAACAACAACAACACTCCAGTTCTAAAGGCACAAGGTACCCGATTATCCTTGAAAACAGTCAAGTCAAACAAAATCCTGCTAATAAACCAGGCTAGAGAGATAAAACATTATAATTCGGTATATTGAAAATATAAATAACAAAAGGAGGGAGAGGGGCTGGGTAATATGTGCCTTGCCAGAGAACAGTGTTTTCTCAATAGAACTTTTCTGACTATAAACACAAAATCTTACAAGCGTCGATAATTTTCTAGCTATCTGATGACAAAACCTAAAAAACCCTATTAAATGCAAACTGAACTAGTTGGATCCTGGAAGATTAAAACCAGGTTTGATCATTTTTTATTGGTCTTGGCTTTAAATATGTTTGATAACCGACACTGAAGCAGTATATGTAAAACAAATAAGAAGACTTTAACATCAAGTTTAATCTAAACAAGAGCTCAGTGTGGGCCTGATATCAATCACCTAGCATATATTGGTCTAAATTGCAGAATTTGTTGTTACTCATAGATTTCATGCCTTCATCTAAAGCAGGTGATGGCAACCTACAGCACGCATACCAACAGTGGCATGCCAAACTCTTTGGAAAGACACATGGTATGAGTTCTAGTTTTGTACTGTATATAGTTAAAATGATAATTAAATTAAAGTGATGAATATGACTTGGTATGCAGCAATCTATAGTTGAGTGGACATGACACAGCTGTCCTGAAAGGATGCTGATGCCTTATCTGGAGTGTGGACAGACATATGGACAGGTAAAAGGATGCAAAAGTGGTCACTATGTTGAGCTTCTGTGAAGGTGGACTCCAGAATAATACTAAATGTACTCATGGGCAGCCTTAAAGATAGGCAGATGGCTGCCAAATAGTCATGGCTACCAAAGTGACTGTTATATTTAGCTTCCACCAGACCACATAATAATACTAACGGAATTCATGGACATATCCCACAATTTACACAATTCATTCTGCAGGTCTTCATCAACATCTACTACAAGTTCACTCTCTGTCTCTTCATTTTCTCTGTCTACCTCCTGAAAAGACACAAAACCATTATTTTCTTTAAAACAGGAATTTTTTCATTTTCAAAATGGGACCCAGGTCCATGGAACTGCAAACCAAAACTCTGTTACACTCATTACAGTATGGAGAGAGAGAGAGAGAGAGAGAGAGAGAGAGAGAGAGAGAGAGAGAGAGAGAGAGATTATTAAAATGTTTAATACAACATGCAGCAATAAGAATGAAACCAATTTAATGAGAACAGTTTTGACTGTCTCTGACAAATTGCTTAAGTGTTACATCAGTTAAATTTCCAATTGTTTTTGTTTTTTGTATATTTCCAGATATAGTGTGACCCCGCTATAACACAGTAGTTGGGGTCCATTGAACCTGACCATGTTATAGACCGAACCATATAATAACCAACCAAGTCAGTTAGCTGAAGAAAATGATGCATTTACCTAAAATATGGTGAGTGTGGGTGGGATTATAAAAGCAGGTGCAAAAATACGTGCTTTAGATTAAAGGAAGACAAACTAGTCTGAAAACACTTGTATATTGACAACTTACATTTGTGTAGTACAATCCATAATCTGATAAGTACTGTATTTGTATATAATACATCCATGAATTTGAGTATAGATCACATGTTACAAACTTCATATATGACTCACATCCCGTTAGAAAACACAATTAACACAAATTTATTTTAAAATATGGTAGTCCTCATTTTGATCTATATCCGACATTGAGTGTCACTTAACAATTCACTACAACTGTCGCAAGTAGCACAAGGCTATAGCTGTTTACATGCTGCATGTACATGTACTTAAATTGCATAGATTTTGGTCAGCTGGTGACAGTATCATCTTGCCGAAGCTACCCAGGAGATGAGGCTATTGATAAGGAAATGAAACCTTGAACAAATATATTAATTACTAGCAAGCGGTCGATAATTTGCCACTATTTCATCAGAAAAATCCATTATGAGATAGTGCCTCGTCCAGTTGATCTCCGCTACCAGAAATGTTAAAAAAATGACGAGATCTCACAGCATACAGTACTCAGGCCAGATGTCAGAATATGCAGATTATGATATAACAATGCACTGTTAACATGGTTTGTCAATATGAACAATGAATTTGTTTATCTAACAATAGATAAATTTCAGTACATTTTATTTCAAGTTTGTGGCTTCCTTTCATGATGCCTCTGAAATTCTTCACTCCAAACCCAAGGTTGTATACAGAAGTTTAAACAATCAATAATGTCGGGTATAAAAATTGACAGATGGTATATTTGGTCACCAGTAAGGAATATAAATTGCAATTTGCAACATTGGCAAAGCCCAACATGTTTCCTGAATAAACTTTTTACACGTTATTTTTTGTACTTTTAAGAAGAAAAAAAAACTATTTTTATCGAGTACAAGAAAAAAAAAAATATGAAGTTGCCGAGCTATGCCACGATCATCTTAAATTAGAATTAATACTGTTACGTATATTTAATTTAATTGTTTGTTTGTTAGCTTTAATTTTTTTTTTTATTACATGCTTTAGTAATGTAACATTGTATGCTGGACTTTACCTTGTCCAAAATTGAGTTCATTTCTGCTTGACCTGATTGACTTTTTTTATTTCATTTATGTAAACAACTATTAACAGCTTCATTATTCTCTATGTGTATGAGCTTATCATCAGGATTATTATTCAGGTAAACAAGAAGGAGTAAATACGTTGATTTAGGTCAGGGTTTTGGAGATTCCTAAGTGAATTTTATAGGTTATTGTGTTGTATATGAACAAAGCTCATTAGGTCATTCTAGAAGGTTATTTTCCATTAGGTAATGGTTGTTTTTAGAAAATGCTAATTGTGACCTGAGGTCAAGCAGAGAACTATATGATCTTTTGACTGTGAAGATTTGACCAGTTGTACTTTAACATCTAGCATTTAAGTTGTATTATGTTATGACCAGTTTGGGCTGAATTTTATTTTCTTCTAATTACTGATTTCAAGTGATTATTTTCTCTGGAAATACAAAAGTGCTCTGATAAAATTCTTGGATAAAGACATTCACTGGAATTTATAATATAGTCAAACCTGGAATAATATTTCTGTGATTCAACAAGAGACTGTTGCCACATCAGCACTTCATAGGCTATAACAGACACGTCATCGCCTTCAGTTTTGGATATCTTCTGGGACTTGAACTGAGTTTTTGATTCAAGACTTTTTATTATTTGGACTTGTGTCTATAATTCTTGGATTATTTTTGGATTTAACTCGTAATACCGTAAGTTCTTTTTTCTGATTTTTCCCTTTGTATTCTAGGGAAATAAATTATTTGTTAAATTTTACAACGCTTGTTGTCTTCACTCTTTTCTGTTACTATTTTAAGAGCATAGACTCATAACAATACACAATCTCTTAGTGTATGAGAAAAGTACATGTATATGAAATTTCGGGAGCCATGCCACAACTGTGTTATATCTGAATTCGTTATTTAACGGAGCGTGCTATTGCAGGGTCATACTGTATTAACATCTCTCAAGGTCTGCTTTAATGATCTGATCTGCTTCCTCAAAGCAGATATGAAAAATAGCATCCAAATTGGTTTGGAAAGCTGATTCTCACTGAAGTGTACAAGTCATTAACTGAGCTGAAACTTTCCTCTTCTATCTAGTCCTGATGAGGATGCAATTAAGACTGGATAACAGAGCAAAGGGTACACATGAGAATAAGGTCTTCATGAGGATACATGTATGATAAGCAGGTCTTCCTGAGGATTCATGTATGATAAGCAGGTCTTCATGAGGATACACGTATGATAAGCAGGTCTTCATGAGGATACACGTATGATAAGCAGGTCTTCATGATACACATATGATAAGCAGGTCTTCATGAGGATACACAACAGAAGCAGGTCTTCATGACACAGTGTTGAGAAAGAGCTTTGTATACATCAGTGGTGGGTTTTCAGTATCTTTCTCTTAACCTAACAAAAAACTGGTCCCTGAATGATCCTGTATAACCGGCAGCCTCTTTTATATGGCCTTCTAAATCATCTATTTTGGAGTCCCTATACAATTTTGTAAGAACTGATGAAAAATTTAAATATATTTCAAAGTAAAGCAATGACAGTCTTTCAAGCGTGATAACCATCTTGTAGCTGCAGCTCTGGTCGTTGGGAGACTGAAGAGTTTCTCAACAAACTTATCGTATGTGAAATGCTTGTTTCTGTGTGAAGAATTCAAACGCTTCCAAAGCTAAATCTATCTACTTCCACAAACTCCTTCATAAACACAATGCCAGGCAGTGGTTAAAATGGTTTATATGCATGGAGTGAGGTCACTCATGTCTGATTCTTCTTTAAGAACCTTTACCTTCACTATTCAAGTTAGCACTATTAAGCAATGATAACATCTGGGATTGCTGTCATTAATGCTACACTTAGTCTAGTGGTCTATTCAATTATCATTTACTTCACCTGAGACAGAACACGTATCCCACCAAATAAAAACAGATAACTGGTGTGACTTGTCTTATCTGTACTTTCATTTTCTAACAATGCAAACTTCCTGCTAAAAAAACTCATGTAGCTTTACACAACACCTATGATCCCTTTAACTGTAAATGAGGACAAAGAAAGCCTATAATCTCTATAACTGAAAATGAGGACAAAGAAAGCCTATAATCTCTATAACTGAAAATGTGGACAGAGAAAATATATACTGTAGTATCTATAACTGTAGAAAGGGAGAAAGAAAACCTATGTAACTGAGGATACAGAAACCTATTATCTCTGTAACTGAAAATGAGAACAAAGCCTATGACCTCTATAACTGAAAATGAGGACACAAAAAGCCTATGATCTCTGTAACAGTAAATGAGTACACAGAAAGCCCATGATCTCTGTAACTGTAAATGAGGACAGCGAAAGTCTATAATACCTATAACTACCAATTATGATAAAGAAAGCCTAAGATATCCATACATGAAAATGATGACAAAGAAAGCATATGATCTCTATAATTTAAAGTGAGGACACAGAAAGCCTATCATATCTATAACTGTAAATGAGGACAAAGAAGGCATATGATCTCTATAACTGAAAATGGGGACTAATAAGTATCTCTTGAAACAACTGTTTTTTATGTGTTAACACAAATCTTCCACAACAAAGTCATTAATAAATTTCATAAAAGTTTTAAATTTTCAATGAGATCCCATTTTTGCTGAAGAAGAAATTTTGCACACTTAAGAACTTTTAAAATATATTTCTATTCTCTTCCTTCTCATCTTCATCTTTTTCACCTTTGGTCCATTACTTGGTTTTATCTGTTAATTGACATCATAGGGTGTGGCTTTAAAAATCACTTATCAGGCCTGCACCTTGGAGGAAGTTTCCTATGCCTGGTATACAATCATAGATTTGGTGACCAAATCTCCTAATTACCAAATAAAAAACATATTTAAAACCAGTCACAGAAAATGGGAGCCAGTCACCCAGTAACATGCATATGAAATCCAGCAATATTACAGACTGAAATTCAAATTGCAACATAAATATTCACTTAACAGAAGAGGGGCACAAAGATGATAATGTGTTCAAAATACAAAGGGATTCATGGATTCAAAAGGGTTGTGGTGAAAAAAAAAGGGTGAATGGTGGGGGTGACATCAACTCAAGCAAGAATAGGCCAAATGTGCATATCTGGGCAAACTGACAAGCACTGTGGTGACTACTTCACATGAATCTCCCTCAAATGTGGACCCTGCTTGTGCAAACAACAGGAAGAATTAATTGCTGATTTATGTACAACATTCTGCTGATTATCAATACTAGTACCTATCCAGAGAAATTATGGCATATCAGAAGCTAAAATAAGCAGAAAACAGATCACAGTTAAACAATGTTTTTGATCTCTCAATTTATATCAACCTAATTTGAATAATTTCATCTATAAAGTAATAGGAGTAGTCCGTAAATGATCAGTAAATCAGTAATTGGAATGTTACAATCAATACAATATACTGATTGGCTAGTTAAACGGTCTCAGGTACAACAGAACTTACAGTACATGAAAAAAATCTGATTTCATGTCGTAACTTTTATGGAGCATGAAAAAGTTTGGAAAATAATTTGAATGTTACAGCTTTTAAAATGTGCCAAGGGTTACGTTCATCACGGTAGTTACCTCAATCAACTTAAGCAGTGTAGTGAAGAACCAATGTTTGCTGAATGCCGTATTGCCAATACTCTCAGCTATTAACAATTCTGGATTATCTGTCAGTTCTGGTGGTGGGGATGGGTTTCGAACCTGTGATGGGGAATCCATCTGAAAGATAAAGAAAGAAAAGTTCTTCAACTGAATTCTAAAAACAAAACTAATGGGTTGTGAATTGGGATTCAAAGATATGCATACCAAAGCTCAAAATATTTGCAGTTGGTACTTGTCCTACAGTAATTTCTTATTTTGGCATAAAAAAAAGGCTCAATTCATTTCAATGAAATCACTTCAAGGACATTTTAGCTGACTGTTTATTCCATGATAGTGTCATCAACTGTGACTCCTGCAAGTTTTCATGAGCAGCACATTCAAGCATGTCATCTCTACAGTAAACTTAAAAATCCCTTTTGCATTTTCATTTTGCATTGTGCCAGTTATTAAAAACCTTGACATTTTGAACATGTGTGCACTTATCATTATTTGGTACACGTTTGAAATAAATGCATGTAATTAGAGCAACTGCGTTATCCACATATATAATCGTATCAGTATGGTCAGATACCAAGGGGAGGTCATGACTGATAGTAAAACAAAAGTGGTTCTAAAAGTGACTATTAAACTCCAAAAGTAGCAAGGTATGGATCATTTACAACACAACCAAAACAAATGGTTTTAGCTCTCCTGTTTAAATATGAATAAAAAACGAGACCATTACATTTGAACATCCACAAATTCCTCATTTCTGAAGCAGAATATTGTGACCAACCAGCTCAAATGCATTCTAATATAAGCTTAAATGCATTCTAATATGTAACAGTAATACATCAATAAGATTCCCTAAAACTATTTGACAAAAGTGTTTTTTTTCCCCTAAACTTGATTGATTTCCTAATGACAAATTATGTGTTGAGAAAAAGGAATAAAATTAGATATAGAAATATGATTTGCATAATTTTGACAGTATGTAGAGAACAGAAATTGGCCTATATTTGATTTACCACTCCCTGCTGCTTGGTTTGAAAATGAGGATCTACAATAGCTCAGTTTCTAGTGTTGGGTTCATAACCCAATGATTGTGGGCTCAATACAGCCTAGATAAGCTGCCTTAATGTGTCCTTGGGAAATATTCTCAACTTCTGGTTCATCTGCATAATACTGCCAATAATGTGTTAAAAGTACTGTTAAGAACTGCAAAAAGCAACATTTGTTTGAAAAGATATGCAATTTTAGCAGATTTCCTTTTGTGAGGAAAATAACCAGTTGTGATACTATTGGGACTCACAGGTTCCTCCTGTGCCAATAACGTACATCAGGCTGATATGGAAAAGCAGAATCACACATTTTTATCTTTAAAAAAAACCCCAACAAATTAGTTTTCATTTCTTTGCTTTCATTTCTTTCTTTCTTTTTTTTACAGCCCATACTATTAATCCTGCAATTTGATTTGACGTGTTGGGTAGCAGCTTTATGGTAAAACCTTTACCTAAGAGTTTAAGGAAAGATATTGCTGAATGCGTTTTTCCAGTGTGCTCTACCTTTGTAAATAAACATAAGTATATTTAAATAATTTAATTTTAAATATTTAAATAATGCCCTTCATCTCTTTTGAAAACAATTTTGAGAAACAAAAAAGATAATGCAGTGGAAAATCATGCCATTTGATCTTCCAATCTGGTACAGTACAGTGCTGCCCAACAAAACTTAATTTCAGATGAAAATTAATAAATTCAAAATAAAGGAATAAAACATTCGATATAAAATATGATAAATTTTCATTTGCATGCAAATTCATGCATCTATTACTGATTCTGCTTAAATCAGACTGGAAGATCACTGCAGCATGATTTTCAAGATCTTTTCACTCACATGAACATAAAATAAACAAAAACCTCATGCAAAATTTACTTACCTTTACTAAAACATATTACAATCAAAAGAACTAATCATTTCATGAAACAAGTACCACCTATACTTCAACTATTTAATAAGATCAGGAGAAAATTGGAAGATCACACATGATTTGCAAACTGTGTAACATGTTCTTCCATTGTGGTTCACTGCTAAACTTATTCATTTTCATAATGAAATGAACAAATCTAAGACAAAGAAATATAAATTTTACACACATTCAGTTTAAAATAATAGTAATTTTCATACCCATATAAGATCAGAAATCTGTAACTGATTAAAAGAAACACATTGGAATATGATACAATGCAATATTCTAATACAGACAACTTATTGTTGGTCAAGCTTATTTTCTTAAGAAATGAAAAAGAATGCATTAATATAAACTCATTAATATATAAAAGGATAGTATAAAATACATGTACTGTATATCACAACTGCAAGGGCATGTGTGTAATTTAGATTTTTAGCATAGGTTTAACAATTTTAGTCATACCATTATGATGTTTGCAGTGTAATAGTTTATAGTGATATATAGAATTGGAGCATCGTGCTGTCAACATCTAGCATTATGTCCCACCCAGACACAGTATCCTGACAACAGACCAACCAGTCATAACCCTAACCTCTTAATGGTAGAGACAAGCATGGCAGCTGCCAGTACCATTTTTATAAGTCTTTGGTATGACTCAGCTTTTGTTCAAAACCCATGACCTTCTGCATCCAAGATGGATGCTCTTACCACTCAGGCCACCAGAGCTATCTCCAACTGCAGGGGAATACAAATTCTGAAAATTCATGGTTTTTCCTTGGCAACCTGCTTTGAAAATCTGGTTGCCCTTGCAAAGTTTTCTGGTTACCCAGTAAAGTGTTGCAGTTGCCCCAAAATACCACAGTCAAAATTATTCAGCATCTTGTGCCATATATATATATATATATATATATATATATATATATATATATATATATACACTCCACTCCCTCGATAACTCACGCACAATGGGGTCCACAAACATAGACCGCGCTATAAGTGAGGGCGTGAGTTACTGAGGGACCTCCAAAAATTGAAAAAAATCACTTGGGCATCAAGAAAACAGCAGGGGTGGGGGTGGGTGGGTGTTGGGGTTAGTGAACTTCGCTGTTTAATGACTGAATCCTCATTTTACATTCACGTCGATAATAATTTTTAATGACGCACTTTTTCTAATGAAGTTGTTCATTATTCTGTTTAAATAACATTTATTTTCAAAATGTCCAACATGTGAAAGATCATTCCAACTGGTTTCAACAACCATTACGTTTACACGAAAACATGTGTGTATTACGTCACTGCTTTTTGTTTTCTTGACGAGTCTGGTTCCCGGAGTGGTATGGCATTATATCATGCCAAATTGGGAGTCAAAAGAGCAGGGAACTAGACTAACTGTTGATACACCACCAAACAAGATTCCTTTTGTTCAAAAAACAAGTGAAATTTTCATGAGACAATCATCTACGCCGAATCTCAATTTTTGTGCTGTTCAATTAGTACAGTATTGATATCGTGATTTCATTGGAAGTAATAATGAAACTTTTTATCATTCTTGAGGATATCTCAAAGTGCCAGTTCAAGAATTCTCTGAAACTCGCTTGCCCACAATGGTCTGTATCTGTGAAACCAAGCTCTTTATTTTACGAAGTATAGTATTCTTTTCGCTTGATTGCCGTGCTATCTTTGATCACAGTTACCAATGAGTCGGTCAATTTAAGGTAGTTTATGTTACATACACAATAACATTTATAACAGTGTTCAATTGATGAACTAAAGTGAGTTCACCCGACATACGACCGGGGCAGAAAGATTTTAAGTTTGTAGGATTTTCGTGCCTTTTAACTTTTCTTTTATTTCACCTCAATTATTTGAGTCAAAAGACATAATTAACGTGATAATACAAAGGAGGCCAAATTTTAATTCAGTGCAACAATGCAACAAATACTTCTGCTAGTCAGTTATCAAAACACGGTCGGCACCTATATAGGTTCTCAGAGAAATGCTTGCGGACATAGCTGTTACGCTAGATTGACACATTTTACATTTGATTAGAAGAGGACACATTGCATTTATGATGATTACACTTAAAAGGAACTAGAAGATAGAACTAGAACACAAATTTCAATTGATAAAAAAATTATTTAATTTGTATTTATTTATTGAAGTACTGCCTCCACTCAGCGTAAGTGACATTTTCGTTGATTGAAATTTCCTTACATATCATTAATTTCGGTGTGCTTGGAATGTCACTTGGAAAGAAAATGTAAAAAAATTGTATGACTTATTTTTAAATTTGGTATTTCATAATGTTGATTAAAATTTCCAGGTCCTATCTACCGTTTTCGACGATAAAACGAGCGATATATCAAAGTTTTTGTAGCTAATTTTGATCGCGATTTCCATAAAGTTCATAAAATAGGGATCTATTTTTGGGGTAATTTCTGGTTTTTAAAATGGGATCCACGCCTGACCCTGCGTTATAAGCGGGTTCGAGAGTTATCAGGGCGCGAGTTATCGAGGGAGTGGTGTATATATATATATATATATATATATATATATATATATATATATATATATATATGTATGGTCTTGACTTCACACAATATTGCCAATGGTAAATATGACACAAGGTTAGACCTATTTAATCTATTTAACATCTGCAAATATGGAATAATTTCCTTTTCTAATCCAGTTTTGTTATCTGTCAGCTTTCTAATAGCTGGTCACACCTGACAACAAAACAACTTGTCCATATTTGTCTCTGACTTAGTTTAGATCATTATGGTTCACATTAGGACTATATTAATCCAATAATAGTATGCATTAGCAATTGTACTTGGTTTGTTTAAACTTGCCATATTCCAGTAACTCAAGTCTGCCAACAGAAGCAATTGTCACATGCCCTACAACAAGTGCCTGTTTCTTCAACAGACCAATTGGGCAGCATACTAAATAATTCTAGATCATAAGCATTAAGTGTGTAAAACCAAAGATGAATGATACGCTTTCATATAATGCTGTGTTGATAAAAGATGACATTTTAAGTCATGTTTCATGTTTCTGATGGGCTAGCAGTATGATCCATAATGACTTAAACAGATAATGACTAGCTGGAACAAAAGGATTCACACAGCTTCTTACTGAAAGCAATCACCCAATATCAACTATGGAAAAACAAGGGAGATAATTTGGGTACCCATCTGTAAGTGCTCAAAGAGACAATTTAATTATCAAATGTTTGACACTCTAAAATATATCCAATCCAGTTATAATTTTTGCCCAGGAAAGCATTTACATAAGAACAGACTGTTGCGTGGCATTAATTTGTAGTTGTTCAGAGATCCTAGGCAACAGATTTGTCTACTCCTGAATTGTAACAAAACATCTGTTGTGAAAATCAATAATCGGAATTGAAAGATTAACTTGATTAACACTGGAAGATCACAGTGTGATTTGTAAATTGTGCCTCGTTATCCAATCAATTTACAAGTCACACCAATTGGATAAATCCCACAACAATATAGCTGTCATAAATCAGGCATCTTTTATGTACCATTAAATAAATCATGTATCTTTTATGTACCATTAAATTATTTTTAATTAATTTTTTTTCAGACTAATCTAGGGAAAAATTGGTAACTGGAACTCTCTGTCCATAACATACTCAGTATATTCTGGAGGCAGTCCATACCAAAGTCAGCCCATTACAGATTCAGTCAATACAAATTTAGTTATGAAATCTTTGCTGCCACAAGGAGCCCATACTATCAAATAATGTCAGGTTCTGCCTTTATGATTATGCCAACATAACTGGTTTTTACTAACCATATTAAACAATACAGACAACAATTACTGATCACCATGAACTATTAAGACGGTTACCAGGTACAAAACTTTGTCATGAAAAGAATATGTTGGGTCGATCATAACAAAATACAGTTCTCATTGTGACATCGCAGTGGGCTACATTTAATCCTGTTTGTACTGGATCATACCTATAGGTTGACCTCATCCAAAAATGTCCATGTACAGTACTTTAACTTTTCTCCTTGCCATATGCATTTCTTGGGGTGTGCATATTATGACGTTCCAAAGAATATGGATGTATTAAGGACAATGAATTTAAAGGTATGTGTAATCAAATGAAAAAATGACACCCATTAATAAAACTGTACTGAACACCTACATGACCTCTGTGACTCCTACTTTAAACAGATACTAAAAATCATACACAGATGCACCAAACATAAAGAAACCTTACTGATGGTTGACAAAGGGCATTATATCAACATTACAGCTCTCCACCATTAAAATGCACTTTTCCATGCTTCCAGATGTAACATGGTATCGCTATGGACCCCCATAATCGAAATTAAAAAACTATATATCAACAATCAGCTGAAAAACTTTGTTTCAAAAGTACTGCACTTGATTTGAACATTATCATAACGTGTTTATACAGTCATGATTTAACTTTAATTAGCCACTGTTGTATTCAGGCAAAGATATTGTATTAATAACAGGCTACTGCACACCCAAAATTACCCATGTCTTTAATAAGCCGTAATTGTCATTGGTCCATGTCAACTACTGTATTTGGTTAAAGTACACATGACTGTCAAATGTGCCTTCAGCACCAAAGTCACCTCAGCAGATTAGTGACTTAATCTCTGTAAACTCAGCTCACCGATTATACAGAAGACCAGTTTAGTGATACCTGGACAGCAACAGATCACAGAAGGGATTACTGGTGGCATGTCTTTGAATTTGCTGCTGCTTTCTATAATCTAATGCAGTGCAGCCTGAAGAGATAGATGCTCCTTTGCATAATTGAGCTACCAATAAGGTCCATTCAAATAATTAAGTGATATATTCTAGCAAAATTAGATTTAAAGGTGAGCTGAGTATTATTAGTATTTATGAGTGAATTATGACATTTAATCTTGCAATGGAGCCCTTCCTTGGCACCAAAAAAAGAAACATCTCAATCAACAGGAAATTGGATCTACCATTGACAGTAACCAGGAGGACCCACCAGAAATACCCCATGCTGTTTCTGAAGCCATATTTGCATTCAAGAAATAGACAATGTGGCTAGAAAGCCAGGACATTGAGCCTTTGAAAATTATGCAGCTGAGAAATATCATAGACTTTGCTTTAAAAGCAAGAACAATCCAGTCTCAAACAACCTAAATTCACAAAATACTTCGACTGTGAAATACATATCATGTGTGTGAATAGTGTCTGTTCTATTTGGATTAGCACTTGTTGTCAACAAATGTTTTGGTTTCGGATATCATGGATTTTAAACGGATAATATGCATGCATGGATGTTTATTATTTTGTTATTTTTCAATGTTATTCCATGTTTTGGAATTGCTAAAAGCAAGCTGCACGTGATGTGAAGTTACCCATATGTAACTGATACTTTGACGAGATATTTTATTGATAAAAATGACTTGACATAACTCAGTGCACTTGTTACAGATAGATCTTCACTTCTTTAATTGCAAAAATAATGGGCATATTAGTGTCAATATGCAATTGTGAGCTCTTAATTTAAAAAGAAGAGAGTTTTAACATCAGGATGCACTGGCCTCAAGTGCAACCTAAGTTTAATCCTTCTTTTGGCAAGTGATGGTATTTTTTTCCCATCATTTTAAATCACTTTAAATTTTGTGTAGCTGTAGATATAAATTACTGCTTGCAGGTATATTTATTAAAATGAGGTGTTTACATCACTGCATTAATGTTACTTACAATCTGATCTATGACAATATGGGCTGAAGGACAACAACCTGAAGCTTGGTATTACATTTTTATTTACTTTTTAAAATATTCTAGTAGACACAATTAAATCTATAAATACATGTACCATGCAGTAAAAAAAATTAGCTAATTTACATCAACAATTAGCATTACTATACATCTGACTGGTATTCCCCGCCCCCACAAGTACACTCATAATTCTTGATCATTTTCACTATACCGCTGTTCGGTACATAATGCAGTCAACAGTTGTGGATCCTGACTACCATGTTAAAACAGGGGAGAGCTATACTATTTTATAAATCGTGAATGAACCTTCTGATACGCAAAGCACATAATGGGCCAATTTTGGTAGTCTGATTTTGACATGGGCCAAGAACGTTAATGGGCTGATTCTGCTATGGGCCAAACAGTGCTGGAATCTGAAAAATCACACAAGTTTTCAACTTGATAGGGCAATATTTAATTTTATAGGTCTCAAGCACACAACTGTAATGCAGCTTGTAGCATGCTGTAATGCCAAGATATGCATGCCATCAGATGCATGCAGTTGCAATAACAAGACTTTAAACATGAGGTCATGTCAATGCACTCTTTCCATGCATGTACTACTAAAAAACCCACAAGGGAATACACTTCTCTCCCTTCTTGCACAACTTATTCAAGAATCAATGCTGATACTTCAAGCTACATTTCATGCAGCATTATATATCTGGTACTGATGTTTATCTCAGGCATATTACTTTGTATGCCTATCCATAGTCCTACAATGTAAGACGTATCACATGTTATTTATGTTTTAGTGCTGCATCTTTCTACAGTCCTACCCACTTATATCGACATAACTTATGTCGACAAGCCGCCTATTTCGACAAAAAAGCAAAGTCCCGGTCCCTTGGTCTACTATTACTACCAAAATTGTCATGCTTATGTCAATGTCGAGGTAAAAAATAAACGTACATGTCGACAGAAGCCCTTGGTCCCAGCTTGAACAAATCCTTTGTTTTCTAATCATTTATGTCGACAAGCTGCCAGTTCCGACCCATACTTTGTTCAACAATTAGTTGATCTTGCCGCCAGGCTTTAATTTTCCCGCCTAATCATTTATGTCGGCAGCGGCCAGTTCTGACCAGTACTTTATTCAACAATTAGTTGATCTTGCTGCCAGGCTTTAATTTTCCCGCCTAATCATTTATGTCGGCAAGCGGCCAGTTCCGACCTGTACTTTATTCAACAATTAGTTGATCTTGCTGCCAGGCTTTAATTTTCCCGCCTAATCATTTATGTCGGCAAGCGGCCAGTTCCGACCTGTACTTTATTCAACAATTAGTTGATCTTGCCGCCAGGCTTTAATGTTGCGTTCAGATAAAAAAAACAGGCTTTTGTTTGGTCATATAAAGTTGGCCTCTCAAGGCGACTTAATTAATGCATTGATTATGCTAAAGATAATAATCTCAATTACATGTATATGTATTTGTCGTTAAAATCTTTTACTGCTACATGTATTTTTATTCTGAGAGAATTCATAACTTGTTATCTCCGGGACGTATTTTAAATGTATACCACTTGAGCTGACATTGTTACAATACTGTATTGTAAGAATCATTTTCTTTCAATACCTCATTAGCATGCGTCAATGTATACAATATTATGCCTTCATTAATCATATCAGCCGCATATCTCCCATTAGCTTTTATGTACTTTTCACGATGGCTTCTGTAACTAAATATATGTACTGTTTAAACCAACTTGTTGACAGGTTTTCATTTCCCTGTGAATTGTCCCATCCCCTTGGTAGCCTCAATAAGATAGGAAAGACTGACCAAAATCTAGGCCAATTTAAGTACATGTACTTGAAGCATGTAAATAACAACTATGCAACCATGTGCTAATGCTGACATTGAATATCATTGTGAATGTTTTTCATATCAGGATCTGACCAATGCAATATTTTATTGTGGACTTTATTACACAAAGGTAACCAAAATGTAATTTGTGAATATACAAGTGTATTTCACACTGGTTTTGTCTTCATGTACTCAAAATTTCCATTGTTTGTTTTCTCAAAGTGTAAATGCTACTCACTGACGACAGGTCACCCATTACTGACGAATTTAACTTGTATCTTTTTTTCAGACCCCCCCCCAAAACACTTATCTCGACATCCGCCTATGACGACAATATTTCCGCGGGCCCGTGGATGTCGACATAAACGGATAGGACTATACCCAAATAACAGCCTTGTATAGCGTGTTCCGATGTTGGTTGACATCGCAACCAGTAATCAAAGTTTCAGGAATATCTCACACACTTGGTAGCCCATACAGAGTCTTCCACAAATTTATATGTAATTAATATACTTACTGTGCTGTTTTTATGCTGGTGGAATCAAAATCTGACACTAGCAAATGGACGCATTTTTATGTTCTGGTGACATACATTTGAATTTGTTGAAATGTGAAGGTAGTCGAGGTATGCCAAAGTATGTTCAAGTAGGTTCATGTGGGGATATGTTTCCTGAATGAGAAGAAATGCTGCTTAAAGTTCCAATAGGCATATTTTTATTCATTTTGCTAAAGAATAATATTTCAACTTAACCTGATTTCAGCATTCCTGGCTTTCATCGCTTTCCAGCCAACTGAAATGTAGGCCAACGAAACTTAAAAACAGGCCCGCCCATTTCTTTTGTGAGAATTTGAATTTGTTAGAGAAAAGACATCAGAGTAAGTAATGTCTGACTAAAACATTGTAAGTTTACTTTGTAGAAAAGCATCATTATTTTCAATAGGCAGTGGACTCTGACCCTACACCCCAACATAAATGTCCAAATATCAAAAATGGGGTGGCAAGTGTCAGAGGAAACTCGGACTACGTTATTGGTTGCCAGTTGTGTTAGATATTCGTGAAAATTTGATTTACATTGCGATATTAGTCTACATCAAAACATGCTACACAGCGCTGTGAGTTAGGCAGTAAGACCCAGACACCCACAACATAAATATTAGTTGACTATGCCTACCCAGAGTTTGGCTTACTATCAAAACTTTAAGGAATGCCAGACCATTTTCGCATGCTACTGCTCAACATGGTCATGATCATGCCCACTTTAGATGCAAGCACAACACGCTGAATGAAATACTGCCCTCTCACCAGCCAACCAAACATATGTTATAAATTGTTACAGTACATCATTTTTGGTTGGCCTGTGTGAGATCAAAATGTAGCTTGAAATATCAGTATTGATTCTTAAACAGGTCTCACAAAATGGGAGAAGTGTCCTTCCTTGTAGTTTTCTTTATGGTACATGAATGACTGATAGGTAAATTATAAGCAACGATACGAGTCCCTGTGATCGGATGTACAAACATGCACACACATACAGTCCTACAAGTACAACACAAGACGCATCACATATTTTTGTTTCAGTGTACCCAAAACAAATAACACCGCATACTAATTACCGTCATAGTCCGAAACATAGCAACGTTTTACTTAAATATGCATACTTTGAACGGCGCCTGACAAAATTAACTTTAGAAAGTGTAGTAGATATTAACCCCAGGAAGATGTCAACTGTCCTGGTAAGCACGACTGTGCAGTAGCCCTAGTTGCACTTCAGTCTTTAAACTAAAGGAAGAATGATCTCTGGCTGTATTGCATCTGATTCCTTTTGATAATATCATTTTTGGGACAAAAAAGGCAATAATCAGCTTTTCTTTTTTATGATATAAGAACACGAGACGAATGTAAAAAAAAAACAACATAACATCTATACCTTGTAAGCGCCCTACATAATGGAACAGACGGAAACTGTGAAAGGTATTCCGATTGCTCAGTTTTTGTGGGATAATGGGTTAGAAAGGACCGATACGGAAAAGCCCCGGGTTAAAAAGGGACGGTCCAGAAAGGTCGGTAACTGTTCAGGAAGGACCAGGACGGAAAAAGCCCGGGTTAAAAAGGACCGTTTAAAAGATTGATTAATAATAATATAATAAGAAGAAGAAGTACATGCAATTATCCTTTTATGACAGCTTTTCTACAATACCCATATCTATTAACTTCATAGTCAATGACATTTTTGCATATATTGCTAAAACATTGACCTGCAAGAAATGAAGCAATGGTCAGCGAGGATTAACAGCAAGACTCAAATAAAGCACTGATAGCAAACAGCAGACTTTTACAGATTACGCAGATTCCAGTGCTGGTATCAGGAAACAAACAGCGATTGCATTGTACATTTCACACTTCCTTTACCTGTTTTCAGTCTCAGATTTATTTAATATATTAGGAAACTTTGATAATCCCTATTGAGACGGAGCAGCAAGCATGGTGAACAGACCAAGGCGGCGCGCAAAAATAAAGATTCCTACAAAAATAAAATTAAAAAATAAGGTCGATAAAGCCAAACTGAAGTTTTTCAAACATTAGGCTAAGTCGTTTACACATATGTGGTCACTCCCTGCCTGCTGCTGTCGATTTAAAAAGATCGTTTATCATTATTGATATAATGATTGGTGAAGCTCACTCAGCAAGATTAGCTGAGAGCGATTAGAAGCGATACAGAAATATCTTCCGCTTCATAATAGTGTTAAGCAAATATTACAAGAGCGTCAACAAACACGGGAAGAATTTACAGATTCCGCAGAACAATTATTTAAACCTATCACGAAAACTACTGAAGGTATTCTTCCTGTGTTGAAAAAAACCCTGAATCAACTGAAAAAATAGCGGAGCGATCTAAAAAGACAAAAAAAAAAATTCTACGAGAACTTCCGGAGAAAATAGCTGCGGTTCGGCCAACTGGAGAAACAGATCGAACTGAAGCTGATACTCAACAAGAATCAGAAGCACGAGCCAGGGTTAATCTGTCTGATAAATTTGCCGAAGATGTTATTAACGATATCAGACAGGCCAAAAATATAAATCAATTAGTTGCGAGTGCTGTGAAAGGTTATGAAAACCGAAAACAGTTTTTAAAACCTGAATACACCGATGATCCTGTAAGTCGCAAAACTTGGTACAAATGGATATATCGTATATATTACAACGTTGATAAAACCCGAAACAACGATCCAAGATTTATTGAATATACTCATGCGATAGATGGTTATATTTCGTTTATACAATTGCCACCAGAACAGCAACAACAAATACGACAACAACAAAAACAGATGCAGCAAAAAGCACAATCACAACAACAACCATCATCATCGCTACCGCCAAAACGGCGAGTACAACGACGACAAAAGGAATCAGAACAACAACAACAGTTATCATCACCACAACCACGAAAAACATCATCCAGTGATGAAGCATTTTATTCCCCAGCAGAAGAACCCTCAGATGTCCTTGATTATTTATTAAGTCCGGATAAAGGTGATACTGAAAAAGGTGCAACTGGAAGTGGTATTAATGCTCGAGGAAGTGGTCTTGTTACTTGTCCCGGTAATATCATTGCCAACGTAGATAGATTAGAAATTTTAATCGGTGGAAAACGAGCCGGTAATAATTCTCCTGAAATTATTAACGAAATCTCATCAATTTGTCAACGATTATTTACCGGTGGCATCATGGATATTAACGTGTATCGGTCTCTCATTAATGAAATTACCGATGATTATCATAGTCACTAAGTCACTGATTAAACAGTTAGATATTATTATTATAATAGATGATCATACATGTTGCTCAACGTGGACCAACTATGGTCAGGGTGGTAAATTCAAGATTACCTGTATACAAGAAATTTTATGGAGATGGATTTGGTGATGTTGTTCAGGGTTTATTTAGAAGGACAGCCCCAAAAGCAATACCGATCGCAAAACAACTAGGAATGAAAGCTATTGACGTTGTTCGTGAAAAAGGTATTGGTGCTGTTGGTGATGTTGCCAGTAAAGCATTCTCTGCAATCAAGGATAGACTAGCACGATTAATACGACGAAAACCTCAGCCAGTAAAATTACCTAGCACTGAAGTGATGCCTGCAAGTGTTAGTAAAGTAATAAATCAAGCCGCAAATAAAAAAACTAGCAGAGTTAGCCGAAGAGGGGAAAAAAACGTAGTAGCAAATCTGATAGACGATGACCAATAACATAACATGTTCAAACATGTACCTGATCCCGCATTTGACATGGATGCGCCAGTTCTCAAGGATGATTCTGTGCGTGATTATCAATATTATTCTTACGATACGCGACAGTCAGATCAGCGTGGACGAATCGAATTACAAGTTCAAGATACAAGTAGATATTTCTTACCCGCTGAAGCATTTATCGAGTTCGAAGGTGAAATTGTAAAAACGGATAATACAGAGTATGGCGATGGTGCCAGTGTTGATTTTGTTAATAATGGTATCATGGCGTTGTTCGACAGCTCCACATACATGATCGACGGAAGAAATATTGAATCGATTCAAAAAGATGTTGACGTTGCCACGACGATAATTGGTCTTGCAAGATATAGCGACGATTATTCAAGATCAGCTGGTCCATCAATGATGTTTGCCAAGGACACTTCTAATCATCCTGAACACAGACAATATAATTTGGTACAAACACCGCGTGATACTGCATCTGACCCACAACCAGCTGGAATGATAGCCCGACCCGCCGCTGCATTTTCTATATTGCAAAGTGTCAATCAAAATTTCAACTTCGGATATGCAACACGTCGAGCAGTGTTGGAGGAGAGAGGCCGCCGAAGACTTTCTTGCGCGATTCCGTTATTACATATTTTTGGATTCTGCAGACATGTACGAAAGGTCATTTTCGGAGCCAAGCATACAGTTGTACTCTTACGAAAAGCAACCGACGATGATGCAATATGGCGACCCGCCAGTGATGCCGGTAAAGTAATTCTAACAAAACTTTCATTGTGGATGCCAGCAATGACTCCAGCAATATCTGAAGAACAGCGGCTACTTTCTTTAATGGACAGCGGCGGCAAGTCTACGTTGTCATGGTTAACAGCAACCACAGATGCTGTTCAAAGCACAATTAATGGTTTATTTACATGGCAGATAGCATCACAGCAGGGTATCTTTGCTCCGCGACATATATTCGTTGCGCTTCAAGATACTGCACGGTTAAATAATCAAGAACGTAGCGCAATGATATTTGACAAACTCGGTGTTTCCGAGGTTTCATTAAGAATAAACGGACATCAAGAACCATCGGAGGATATTTTGTTGAATTTTGCTCAAAATCATGTGGCGCGTGCGTATCATCGTCTAATGTCGTTTATGGGACGTGATCAAAATATTGATACTGGTTTACAAATATCACAGCTAGATTTTACAACTCTGTACCCGATTTAGTATTTTTCGCTGGAGCATTTGGATTTGTTTAGACAGTCTGTCGTTGAGCCCGCGTTAACACTGGAGGTGTTAATTATAGAGCAATCGCCGTTATACTCAGCGATAAAACAATGTTACTTGAAGGTGTTGGTGGTCGCATGAGAGTCGTTGATGCTCCCGTAGAGAACGTGCAAGCGTTAATTTAGAAATCAACTATATATCATAAATGTCACATCATCATGTTAGTTTCAGTCTGACTCCGGGTCAGATTAAACGATTACAATCACCGTTAGCATCACGATGCGGAACAAAAATATCATTAAAACAAGAACAAATGTCCGGTGCAAATAAATTATCGTTGACCGAGCGTCAATTCAAGAGATTTAACGAAGCTAAACACGCCACGAAAGGAATACGATTAAATCTTTCCGTGGGTACAGTCAAGGATACTATTAAAACCGGAGGAATATTTCCGCTTCTCGCAGCTAGTCCAGCATTAATAGCCGCAGCCGCTCCAGCTGTTGCAAAATCTGCTGCGTTAGGTGCAGTTGGGACAGCTGCTGCAATGGCATTAAAGAAAGCAACAGGAAAAGGATTAAAAAAAAGGAAACGAAGAGGTCACGGTCTGAGACTTCCAGGGTCTCAATACGGAAAAGGATTAAGAATTCCAGGGACTCGCTGATTTTTCCGATGTCTAACTTTGATTTACTCGATGCTGCTAAGCAACTAAATATAAAGAATTTTAGAGGTGTTTTTATGCGTGATCAATTACCAAAAAATCCAAATCTGAAAGAAACAGGTATTATTAATCTTGATAAAAGCTCTGGTCGTTGCACTCACTGGGTTGCATGTGCAATTGATCCACGTGGAATTGTTTATTTTGATTCGTATGGGTTGGCGCCACCAAAAGAATTTTTAAAATACGTTGATACAGTGCAAAGTACTGCACTTCAGAGTATTCCATTCTGGTATTCAACGCTACCAACACAAACATTAACCGACCCACCAATATGTGGCTGTGAAGCACTAGCAGTACCTGATGATGTATTAAGATCAACGAAACCACCTCATAAAGCTGTACATGAATATACATTAAATAATCGCTAATCATATAATGGTTGATATTTATAGAAGATCTTCTACTAGTGCTCTCACCGGCAAGAAGAAAGAAGATATCGATTTATCAAAATACGCCACCAAAGACGATCTTGCTGATATTATGAATTTATCTGCAGTTGACCGAGATGAAGTTGTTATTTTTCAGGATAAATTCGGTGTCTTAAAGACGAGTAATATCAAGTGGATCGATATAATTCGTAGAGTTATTGGTGCTACCACGGACAATATTCCAGTACTTACTGACGGTGGTAAAATCAGAGACTCAAATGTATCAATCGCAACTATCAGAGATGAAATTTAAAAACGTGTCGCTGATCGTTTAAAATCCGCCGGTGATACAATGACAGGTGGACTTAACATGAATGGAAATAAAATCGTTGCTATAAGAGAACCAGCAGGTGATGAAGATGCCGCAACAAAGAAATATGTGGATGATATGACAACTTCGTTGTCGACGATCAATGATGGAATGATCGCACTTAGAACTGAATTTTATAATTACATACAACTGTTTATGAATTTTCGCAGAAACGTAAACAGAACCACTAATGAATTTTTTGGAAGTCCACCAACCGTTGACATAAATCTCATCGATATTAATACAAAACTCAATGATATTGTCAGTTGAATTCCTAATATCGTCAATAAAACCAATCTAATTAAAATTCCACACAAACAAATTAGCAACATCACGTACGCGATGGCGTCTGGCGTATCAACGTGGACACCGCGCGATAACACTCTCGAATATACCGCAGAAGTAACTGGATTATACAGGCTGTCCATGCATGGTTGGGAAATTACTGCGGCCACTTCATTATCACCGAATGTATATCATAATCCTCTACTGGTGATGCTAAACAAGGACACCAAAGAAACATTTACGTTGACATCAACGGAAATACCCCAGAGACGTTACTGGTGGTGTCTGGAATTTATCACTGTCTTAGACAACAACTAAAGTATAATGATAGACGTTAACAGATACAGATACGATCAAGTAACCACATGGCAGAATAAACTAAAAACCATCATCGATAATTATACAACAAAAATAAAGAAATATCGTAGACGTGCGGTTGTCGTTGATATCATGGTTTATTCGGTTTCCGCGATTGTTGCTGGAACTGGCGTCGTATTATCAACGTTGACGATGACAGCGCCCATCGTTGTAACAATCATTGTTTCATCGTCAACCACGATCGCTGGAATATTTAATATAATCGCGAAAAAGATAAATACGTGCACGAATGAAAAATTGAACGAGTACACGATGAAATTACATACTGCAACGACCGCATATTCTAAATTATCATCACTGATTTCTTCGTCGCCTAATGATGGAATAATATCTAACGAAGAATTCAGTATTATAATGAAGATATACAATGAGGTATTTGATGAAAAAATTCCTGAACAGGATTTAAAACAATAATAGTATAATAATGACATCGTTCGATCAGCGATCGCAGGAATTATTACAACAGATAGCCACTAATACTGCTCCGGTAAGAACCACAATGATATCAGCGAGTTCAACTAATCCTGAATTCAGCATTAATTTTCCAACTGCAATACCAGCATCCAAGATAGCATTAGCGCAATTACGAGTTTATTATAGTTGGCCAAATATTAGATCAAAATCGTTTGGTGGACTACAACCGAATAATTCATTAGTATTTCCAAATAAAAACAAACCCGATGGAACTCCTGATTGGCAGAATTAAATCCATCACAGGAAAAGAATCAAAGATTGTCATTACTGTTCATGAACCAACGTTATCATCGGCCATTGAAATATTATCGCCGGATTACGCTGTGGACATATATCAGTCTTCGATCAGATCAGTATTAGGTTGGCCTGAAATCCCACCGGTGTATTTCGGACCACCAGAACCACGCCGAGATGAATTTTTTGTAACAGCGGAAAGATCAACAAAATTTTCACCATTTATATTGGATAACATCGGTTTTTTTGCAGTCAAGTCATCGCAATTTAATACTGACAGTGATGGAACAAAATATCCTGTAATTGGGGTTGCATTAATGAAAATTGGACCAAACCCGCCACCGGGGGTCAAGCTTAAAATATCTTTTGACGTTGACAGATTTAAAAATCTTTCTGCGGCTGTTAATCTTGAATATAATCGTAAAATTACTGATCTAGAAAATCTATTTTTGTCACTGTCGCAATTCTACGACGATGACATAAAACAACAAATCATTGAAATAGTAATATACTTAAATAAAATTAGATCTGACGTAAACTATATCAACAGAGCTATCGTCGTAAATTTCATCGAAGATTTAAAGAAGGACACAAATCATGAACTTGTGATACCATTTCTTGATCATTATAAAATAACCAAAGAAAAGCTCCAAACATTTGTAATGCCAGAACTTAGCACGTACGAGCTAAAAAAGAGGCTCGGCGATGTGTTACGTGTAGGCTAGTACAAATGTAACAGAAGAAAAGAGTGAAAGCCAACAAGCTTTGTATATTTTAACAAAATAATTTATTTCCCTAGATAACAATGTAAAAATTGGTAAATAGGAGTTACGGTTGTGAATAAAATCCAAAATTTCATCCTAAGAATGAAAAACACAAGTCCTATCACTTAATAGTTCTATTAGAATCCAAGTTCGAATCTAGAGGACACACAAATATGGAAGGCGATGACGTCAGATGTGGTCCAATGTACGAATATCAACAATTCCTCAATTGACTCAGTTTTTGTTTCCGAATAATTCCAGAATAAATTTCCATGAATATCTTTCAGAATTTTTTATAAAAAAAATCAACTTGTTGAGTTTCCAGGAGAAGAAATTATTAAATCCAAAAATCAGATGAAAAACAAACAATCTGGCAACAAATGAAAATAACACCTTGTTCCTTCAAGATGTTAAAACGATTCTGACAGAAGAATATTAAGAATGCGTATTTAAACCCCAAAAACATCATTTCAAGTCTCTTACTACAAGAAATCCATCACGTACGCCACTGTAACCCCACTTAAAAACCAATCATAAATAAACGTTGTTTACACATGGTGATCACGCAAGGAAAGTATGGCTCTGACACTGACCAATCATTTTAACTGCCTGTTTACGTTCTTGCCAGCCCAAGACGAACTAGGTTAACTAAAAATAATTCTCATGTAACACTTTTACGTCTTAAATAAATAACATTTAGTAAAAGAAAATATCTAATTACTGAAAAAGAATTTTGATCCTTTCAATAATCATTACAATAAAATGTAATGAAACAAAAATAAAATAAAAAGAATTTTAAAACTAACACACAAGCAATTTAATTACATATACGTAACAGATGTTATCGATAATTACTTTCCCAGAGTTCTAGAATCATCGAGAAAAGTAACCCTACCAGCAAGCATCCTCAGATACAATAACGATCCATACGGGGGTGGTCGTCATGTATCGCCGGGTATCGTTAATATCACATCAACGATAGCTGTCAGTCTAGTATGCGATGTCATTGATGGTAGTTATCAAGTCGACGTTGAAAAATCCAATCAGGCCCAACAAGGATACATTCTGTATTCTTTCACACCTCAAGTCCCACCAGGCTATTTGATTGTATTAGAACCAGTCAAATTTGTTTATCTAAAATGTCATAATCCACTCTTATCACGGATACATTTCAAATTTACTGACCAGTCTGGCCACTTGCTCGATCTGAGGTCAGAGTCGTTAAATTTAATCTGTATGTACGCTCAAAGAGCGTCATCGTAGTTACGGAAACCACCAAGCAAAAATACCAAATAATTATTTTTTTTTACCACCGTGATTTTATCAGGATCAGAAATTAATTATTCTGGTACAACACTATTAGTTTCGTTGTCACTATAGTCACACTCATCTTTATCTTTTGCCAGTAACTTTTCCGTCATCGACATAATATCTCTCAGCTGTTTTATACGAGCGTGTACGAGTCTTTTCGTTTCGTATTCGTGAGATAATTCTGACCTAACCTTTTCGATGGCCCGTGAACGAGGAACAAATAATTTCACTTGCGTATCCGTGATTGCTGCCAGCGATCGTAACATCGCCTGCTGGATTAACTTTATGAATCTATAATCGGAGGGCAACGTATACCTATTTTCTGATTTTCGAAATTGTAATGATTCGGAATCACTCATTATTTTTTCAGGATCAAGGTCATCAGATATTTTTATACCGCTGTGTTGTAATTGCTTGATAGAAGCAATAATATCATTAATATTTTCGTGATTCATTATATAAAAGTCATTTGTTTAAATAAATTTATAATCCATGGATTATTCATTGTGTATTCTCACTCTGAATTTTTCTTGTAATCGTCGGCGCGCACGTTCATCACGTGAAACAGGCATGAGGGAACATGATCGATGTGAGAATCCTTTTCCTGCGTAAATTCTGTCAATGAATTCTACATAAGTAATATCATCTCTTTCAGGAATTTTGACTTTCGTCCACGGAGGTAATTTATCAGCAATACTGATTTTATCTCTGTCGTAAATAATTGAATTCGTATCCATTATTATTAATTATTAGCGTATCTAAATTTGATTTTCTGATTGAATTTCTTTGAGAACGCTGATGTATATATATTATTTGGAACAAAACGTACTGAAGGCATGACAATATCAAAATACTTACTAGCTGCATTCATCGATGGGAAAATTATTTCTTCACCTGTCTCTGTATTCGTAGATATGACTGATCTTGGAGATTTATTACCATGACCGGTTCTTCCCGATTTACAATTCTGACTTTGTGTAACAACACGCAAATTATTTAAAGAATTATCTTTCGGGTTTGAATTGATGTGATCGATTACAAATCCTTCTTCGATCGGACCATTAAAACACTCGTAGATGAATCTATGTGAGAGATAGCTTTTATCTTTTCTAACACGAAAAGTGAGGTAACCAATACCATTGTCAGTACCAACAGGTTTTTTTAATCTGCAATTTCTGATGACACCATCACGAGATGTCTCGTAATTCTTAATGATGGGGTGTATCCTAAATTCATTCTGCTTCATTTATATATAATGTCGTTCTTCTAAATGATTATTCTGAAATCTAACCAAATAATCATTTATGGTTTTAAACAGAGATGCCGATGGTCCATATTTCTCATTGTAATACCGCTTCATCTCTCTGTATTTTTTACCGCCACATTGCACGCATAATTGAGTTTTTCCTCTGACTCCAACACCGCATCGAACGCAAGGTTTTGGTCCTGTGCATCCTCGTCGAAAACTCTGCATATGATATCCACAGAATTCTTTTACGCATGGTTTATTACAGCGAGATGAAAACCCAATCATCAACCAGTTGCATTTGTTATTTGTTTGTATCATATATTATGAATGAAAATCTAATTAAATACATCCTGTCTTAATTATTATAATGGAGGAATTTAAGAGATTGTCTGTAATTGAACCTTCCGCCGTCTCGGCGGGAGCAAGATTTGATCTTGATAAATTACCGAAATCCAAATCTAAATACTCAATGCAAAACCTAGCTTTGATGAATGATGATATTACTGATCGTATTCGTGAAGCTAAAAAAGAATTTTGAAATGATGGTGCTATTCATACTTGGTCGTCATTCAGAATCAGAGATACCGTCGACACTAAGATGAATGACGAACGAGGAAGAAGTATTATCAACTACCTCGATGATCAGCGATATATTATTCTGATTAAATTTATTGTGCAGACGGATGATGATTTTTGGATTATCCGTGATAAACGTGACCCTGTCAGAGTAACACAATAAGGACTAACTGTTATATTGATAAAAAAATCCAAGCCAGGTGTGCTAACCGGTATTGATAAACAGTATTATGAGCGAGCATATCCTGTAACCGCAGTTGTTTATGCGATATATCCGTTAAATGATAAACACAGCATTGAAAATCTTAAACCGATGAAATTATCACCGTTAAATTCTGTAGCTGAGCGAGTTATGGAACATTTAAAAAAGCAATACGTGGGAATGGCTTAACAGATATAAGACGTAAAAAAATAAACTCATGGGCAGAAACAGTTAAGAATACCGGAGCATCTATCAAAGATGTCGCTGAAACTAGAAAAAAAAATTAAAATTTCCAATAACAGTACAAACACTAACCGGAGAGATTTTATATGCGTCAAAATACACATCAAGAGGAGCTCCAATAACAATCATTGATCATAACGCACATGCATGGACTGATGCTGTAACAATATTTCCACGAGACAGAATAGTCAGATTTTATGACGATTATATATTCGATGCTATCAGTGATATCAGTAAGAATGATCCTGTATCTGTTTGGTTATTTCAGAGTTCAGAGTCCGTGAATTACGATCAATTTGTAGAATCTCTCCATGAAGAAATGAAGAATCTTGCACTGAAATATAATTCTGATGATGTTGAAGTTGAACGATTATTGAATAATTGTTTTACAGTTCCATCAGTTGCCGCCCACACCGCTCAGGAGAAAAATGCATGGTGTCCGACACGATCAGAATTCCTTGAAGATATTCAGCATAGTTGTGTCGAATATGGACATGGCGGATTATGGAATACCAAATACGATCATCGTAAAGTTATATCGGTTGATATGGTTGGGTGTTATCCTGGGAGTTTTCTTGGATACGGAGACTGTTCTGAATATTTCAAAAGATTCGGACATCCAACACATGAAACGACAAGAGTTGCGATAAATGGACCATTACCTGATTTTGATTTAAGTGGATTCGCTTGTGTAAAATCATTTAAGTTTTGTAATAATCTTCATCCGATCGTTTATGCGTGGTTTGGTACACATTTCTCAGAAAAATATTGGGTTCCAATAGTGCTATTACGATACATGCTTGATACTGAAATCTTAGTGTCGTTGAGTGTAAGTGAAGCTATTATATCATATCATCCGCAGAAACAAGTTTGGTTACCACAACAAAAGAAACATTCACCGACAGATCCAGATGAAGATTGGGATAAAATTGATTATGAAAATAAAGTTGCAAAAGATCTCGGTAGAAAAATAATTGGTAAATTTACTCAAGGTGGTTCGTATGATCATAAAAGACATTGTGCAAGATTAATCATGGATGATGCTGAGTTGGATTTTATAATTACTGATACAACGAACAAAGGAACATTTATAAGCAGAAGTAATGCTTATTTGTCAGACGGAATTAAATTAGATACAATCGTGAGTTATATGGATGGTGAGTCACCGCAATTTACTCATTTAAGATCTTCTATGCTCGCTTACGTTTCTATAAATTTATTATCGATGATAAATAGATTTCCTTGTTACGCTGTCAGAGTTGCTACGGATTCATTTTATATAAATAGCGCGTACGTGGATTTGGTAAAACCGTTACTCGGTAATGGTGAATGGGGATCATGGAAAATAAAACACGAAAGTGTACTTGACTATTCTGAATCAGCAGACGTTAATATCAAGGAAATATATTACGGTGATGACAATCAAATACCAGTATCAACATCACCATCTGTATTTGATCCCGTGGCCAGACATAAAACCATTTATCTCAATGGACCTGGAGGTTCTGGTAAAACAACACGTGCCATTGAATTATTTCGGAGTTTAGATATGATTGTGTTGACATCTACCCATAGACTAGCAAGAGAAATAAAACAACGAGGAGTAACATCGTGTACATACCATAGTTTCTTCAGATGATGTGGAGATACGTGGACACCTGAGCGAATGGGTGAGAAATATATTCCCAAAATCATCATCTGGGATGAAATTTGTACGGTTTCGTTAGAAACACTAAAAATATTTCTGAATTGGTTATTAACGAAAAATACTGCGATAATTATGTGCGGCGATCATGGTCAACCACCACCTTTCGTCGGACAATCTCCACATGAGTGGTCAAAATCATTTGTGGATTATTATGAAGAAATAAATGATGATCATAGAGCTATTGATGAACCTCTGAAAGAATTTAAAAGATTAATCAGAATACAGCCAGATAGAATACAATGTGAGATAATGCGTGAAATAATTCCAGAAACTCCTGTGAACGATATTTGGAATTTATGGAGAAAAAATGATTTAATAGTTGCGAGTAGAAAAATAGTTCGTGATGAATTGCAAGAGAAATTATTTCTGTTGCATAAAGGAAAATTTTAAAATCTACCCGTACCATTGTGTTATCGCCCAGCAGATACTCGACGACAGAATATTGAGGTTGAAATTCCAGGAACAAATGAAAAACAAAATCTTGTATTGAATGAAATTGTTTTGGTTGATATTAATATTGTTGAGAGCGCGTTGATCATGGATAAAACTCCATGGAAGCTAGGATATGCTATAACGATTCATTCATCACAAGGACTAACTATTACTGATACAAATATCTGGATTGTCGATGATAGAATCGAATGGTCAAATTTATTTTATCTCGCAGTGCCTCGAGTCAGAAGAATATTTCAACTACACAGGGTTATTGTGAATACTACAGAAAATAATAATCAAACTGCTAGCGACGACAACGAAGTTGTTGTTGGCGTAATAAGAAAAAAGCTATTTGGTTATAAGCAATGTGATAAATAAAATAATCGCGACTTTGATATTGATACTGAATTGATTATGACACTTAAACAACGACAGAATAATCGCTGTGTAATTTGTAATTGTCACATGTTGTGGAAGTATTCGAGTAATAATCCAAGACAGTTCACCGTGGATAGAATTAATAGTGATCTTGGTCATACACGTGATAATGTCATATTGACATGTCTTGAATGCAATCGACGTCGGGGCGCTGGACGCCCTGGTGCTAGTTTACAAAAGTGAACGCGGTGGTAATTGTGTGTCTTCAGGAATTACTTGTAATTGTTCACTCACAAATCCACGTTGAGGAGCATTTGAATCCAGTCTGTAGATTGCGGGTCTACCTGTGGATCTAACCACGCTAGAAATTTTATGTGTAGTCACACTCCAGATAGGATCAGTTGCTCTCTTTTTACCCCCTTCAAGTTCACCAGGTTCATATAAATACCTGACAGTCACATTACCTAACACTGGTTGTTTTGAAACGTCACGTCGTTGTTCGTAAACATCGCTACGGGGTATATGTTTCTTTGTAATTGCATTAATAGGTTTCATAGAAGTTGCACGAGTAATTTCATTATTTAACGCAGCTATCACACTTGGTAATCTTGCAACCCATTCACGAGATCTTGTATCTGCCTGAATTATTTCCTTCGCATACTGGTATCCAAATAACCGCTCAGCGAGTATTCGATTATATCGTTCAACTATTGCCTGATCACGATGAATTGCAATATGTCCTTGTCTGATTTTGACATTATGTTTTTTCATCAGCGATGATACTGTACCAAGAAATTCTTTGCCAGGATCAACTTGATGCAACTGTGGCCATCGTAATGGTCCTCGTTGATAAATTCGTTCAAACGCAGATGCAACTTCAGATGTTGTTTTTGTTGATAGCGGCTCCGCTTCTTTATATCTGCTTGCAACATCAACGACAGTTAACGCGTATTTGTATGTGCGTGATTGACGTCCACGTGTTTTAATAGTATCGTGCGGTAAAAACAAAATATCTGTTTGATGAACTTCATTGGGAACGCTGACATCAAAATACGCGTACTGAATTTGTTTAGGTGGACGTAGATAAATTTGCCATATTGCCTGTCATGCTAACCAAGCTGCAGCAACAGCACGTGAGACTTTTGCTGCTGTAGCGAGTTTACTAATAGCTGCTCTGTCCTTCCAATATCCTCTCGGGGAATAACAAATGGACTCCATTATAATAGTTATATAATTAATTACCCAGCCCCTAGCATTATTTTACCTTTCATAGCAGATTTCACTAGGAAACTAGCGAGTTTTTCTCTGAGAGATTTATCAGGTATAGAATTTAACGCATGAATCAGTTTCACATCTGCGAGACGTCGTTGTTGTAAATCCTTGCTTTTATAAGCAACATCATGAACGTGACACGCTTGATCAATCTTATTTATTGGATACTCTCCAGGTCGCGGTTGATCTTGATCATCAAGTCGGATATCAAGTCGAGTTCCAGGACCACAATAATTGTATCCGGGTAGGTGTTTTTCCCCGGGGATATTTCGCCCACGGAACCCCTGGTAATTTTCCCAACGAAGCGGCAATATCACCTCCTATCTTTGTACTTGAAATAAATCTGTATTTATTTGTACCACACTTTTCACACTTACCTGTAAGTGCGCGTTTTTTATTTTTTGTTATTATTGTTGTTAATCCAGTGGTGGACGTGGCTGCCCTGCATCGAACACAATATAGATTCATATCATTTATCATATGGATATAATTGACTTTTCGGCGACACGAAAACAAGAACCAGTAAAGCATCACCCAGCGCTACCAAATTCTATTAGGGCAATCATCATAGGTCCATCTGGATCAGGCAAAACACAATTATTGCTTAATTTGATAATGAGATGGTTCAAATGGGATAAATTATATTTAGTAGCACCATCTGTAGATGATCAACGATGCTATGAAGTACTTAAAGATTTTATTGAAAATGCAAAGTCGTTTAATGAAGACAGTGACGTTATTGACTTTATAACTGATAGTGATTACGCGCCATCTGCAGATGACCTTGATGGAAGTATTAATAATTTAGTAGTGTACGATGATGTCATGCTGGACAAACAATCAAATCCAGCCAGGATATTTTCCAGAGGCAGACATAAAAACACATAAGTGATTTATGTTACCCAGCGTTATACACAAATTCCAAAAGTGATCAGAGATAACTGTAATATTTTAGTTGTGTTTAACGGAGGTGATAATCATACGCTGCAAAATATTTATTATACTTGGTGTTCAGGGGATATGGATATGATTAAGTTCAAAAACTTTTTTTCAAAAGCACAAGCTACCCCGTTTGGTTTCATCACGATAAACCTGCATGACCCAAGATCGAGGTATCGTATAGGTATTGATAGAATATTTGGTCCTTGATACTGAATAACTCATAGAGTAATGAAGCAGTTATTTCCCCTGACAGTCAAGGATGAAACGGTTCATAGATAATTAATAGTTTCATACCTGTACAATCATGTTCTTCTTTGACTTCGATTCCCCAGCCTCATATCTTTGAAAAATCCGAGAAATCTACCTATTTTATATAATCAAACCACAAAAATCTGTTGCCTAAAATTAGAACGAACCACGCTATAGACATTAGTCATTATTGATTTTTTTTTGTTCAGACCGGAATGAACTGAATAATATCGATCCATGCATTCATTGCTAGATAGTTCTGTCCTGATGAAAATATAATATTTATTGATAATATAGTATTTAAACAAGGCAGAAACGGCAGAAATTGTAAAATTGCAGATTTTATTCAGAATCAGATAAAATACTGATCACAGAATCTGCAGTGACAGAGTTAGGGCTAAGATAACTATATATTTATTTTTGAAACGTGTATTTGTAAGTTGGAACAATGGTGCATTCGTAGCGCGTCTGACTCTCGTACTCGAGGTCTAGGGTTCGGTTCCCCATGACTGACACATGTCGGTGGTATGTGGCCCTGGGATGCCATTTTATTTAATAATTACTTTTATAAGTGGGGACGCAAGTACCACATGAGATTTCATGTAACCTCACCATGTTGAACAACGTGGTGAGTGCAGTTTTGCACTTAACCCGGGGTTTGATTTGGGGTTGGGGGTTACATGAAATCGCAATGCCTAGACAGCCCTCTGAATTTCTAATATTTCGTTTCGCACATTAGGAATTCGCTGGGGGTGGGGTGGGAGGGGGGTGTCTATGCGCTTGCGTCCCTAAAATAAACAGCAGGATGATGTGAAGTCGTGACCACTGAAAGTACCCACATAGGGACATTCAGAAAGAATGCCCGCCGGACAAAAAGTCTCAATAAGGTGCCTGTTGACCATAAGACAGGTCTTAACCGATGAAAGAGTGCCCTGTGGGCTTAAGGCAAAGGACTTTACCGGCAGAAGGGACCCAGTGGAATGGTAGACTGAAAGTCATAGCTGCTGTTTATTTTTGAATTTATAAAATTGACAGCAGCAGGGAGGGTGACCACATATGTGTAAACGACTTGAACATATAGAGACATAGACATAGACTTAGCCTAATGTTTGAAAAACTTCAGTTTGGCTTTATTGACCTTATTTTTTTTTTTTTTTTATTAGGAACCTTTATTTTTGCGCGCCGCCTTGGTCTGTTCACCCTGCCTGCTGCTGACGCGAATACAAGTCTCTGCAACCACAACTCTTTCCCATGCCTCAGTCTCAAGAGAGCTTGAGGTGTCATACGATTTTAACAGTGTTTGTAGCGATTACCGAGACACTCTTGACTGAACTACGCGAGGCGATTATTGGTAAACTTCAGGTATATGGTACTGTGCCTCTTTCTTCTCTTCACTGATAACGTTTCATCCACCACCATTTATATTTTTTTTCCGCTATAAGTAGTGTAGTGGGGCACACTAGGGTCAATGGAAATCCCAGTCAAAAAGGTGACCCGGTACTTTAGGGTCTATGAGAATTTAACAAAGGGAAATTTAACATAGGTGTATAGGGACAAGGGATTGGGCCTGTCTAGCGTCAAGGGGAATTGAACATATAGAGACATAGACATAGAGACATGGTTAGAAACATAGACAGAAACATAGACAAACAAACAAATACTTCAATATGGCAAGATAGTAAATCCTTTCGAGGCAATGTAGTGGCCCTGAAAAGGGCCTTTGGGTTTTTTGTTAACACTATTCAGTTAACACTGAGGGCATCGAACGGATCGTCTTCTCTTCCTCAAACTTCGTCTGACCTCTGGACCGTAGATTACGACTCTCTACAGACAGCCTTGTCTCCCCACATTGATCCTTCGTTTCCAAAGGACTGTCTGTGTCATCTGGATGATAGCCCATGATGATCTGACATACATGGGATAGTCCGGGTTGAACGGCATCGACGATAGGAGGGTAGACGATTCTACGTTAGTCCACATCTTGTGACGAGAACAGGTGAAGGGAATGAAGTGAACCGCGGTTATTTACAGTGGAAGAGCGGATCGAAACGGATTGAGTTCTTTCACCAATCAAAACACGCGTTACAAAATTCAGTCGCAGCGCGGAGTCTGTCTTCCAAACCGAAGAGAGCTACCTGTGACGTCACGTTCCTTATAAAGGTGCGCTTGAGTTAGAACATGACGGAAACTAAGAAGACGATGAATTGGGCTGCACCGGCTGTGGAGATGAGAAGTGATGGCATATCAGCGGCTACCAAAGCAAACACGGTCCTACTTCCAGAAGAGACCGATTTTCATTGGGATTTAGTGGATTTTCTCTCTTCTTCGCAAGAATTTGTTCCTGTACTAGCACCTTCGCCGCCTTTTCCTTCCTTACCACACGTCAAGGATTTTAAACAGAGACAGAAAGAAGAATTGGAGAAATTTTAGCAACAGCAGAAAGAAGCAGAACAAGCTTTTCTCCTTCAACAGCAACAGCGTGAAGAAGAACAGGCAATAAGAAAACGACAAGAAGAAGCAGAGAAGAAACAAGGTCTAGGAGAAAAGGAGGACGGTGAAAGTCAAATGGTGACGGTACTTTTAGACATTTTGGCAGAGGTAAGGAGTCTGAAACAAATGTATCAGACTTCTTTAATACGACCCAAGAGAAAAAGACCTTCCCGAGCCAAACAGCCCAACCCTGTTCACACACCTACTACGCCTGAGATACCCACCCTAGTGATTTCTACCAAATCATCGACAGTCGCAGGTCCAGAAGTAGGCCTTGGCGGTGGCAAAGGGATAAGGAAAGTTAAAGCTCATTACTTCACGTTCCTGAGTTTGTTTTAAAAAACAAACACCCAACTGTCCTTTTCAGGGACACCAACCTTTCTCGAAAAGAGATATTATTCATTTGCCAAAATCAATTAAAACTCAATATCCCCTTTTTTTCCATGATGGATGTGTGTGTGTGTGTGTGTGTGTGTGTGTGTGTGTGTGTGTGTGGGTGGGTGGGTGGGTGTGGGTCCTTATTCTAAAAATTCAAAAACCAAGAGACACTTACGTGTTCTTTCTATTATATTCTGGTACAAATGTACAATCCAATGTCACAACACAACACTTTAAAAAGTTCATTTTTCTTCTTCTTTATCTTTTCACTCTCTATTTTTTTGAATTTCTTCACTTTCACAGGTTTTTTCCCTTCTTCCTCTTCATTTTCTTCTCGTCTTCTTTTCTTCTCTTTCTGGACGTGTCTGGGTTCTTCCTTTTTGGAGGGTACCTCTTCTTCCTGTTCGGAATCCCTATCTCCATCCTCCTCCTCCTGTTTCTTAGGGCAGTCTGAAGACCAATGTCCTTTCTCTTGACAATGATAACAGGTATCTTGACCTTTGTCTCTTTTATTACATGTCTTGCTTTGACGTTGTGGACACTCTATAGTCCAATCCCTTTCTTCTGACAGATATAGCAAGTATCTTGACTTTTACCTCTAAAGGGGGGGGGGCGTAGTCCGTCGGCTTCTCTAAAGAAAACCTTCGTATGACACCTCGCAAAGCTCTGATCAAGAGTTCGATCTGTGTTATCTCTTCCATCTTTTTGGTCGGATTTCGAGTGAAATGAATACTTGGAGGGAAGACACTGGCCCTTTATATAGGCAAGACACTGGTCTTACATTGATATATAGGGGACCATGACGTTTAAAATGTTTTCATTTGACTTTTTGCGCTTAAGATGAAACGATCGCATCATTTCGTGGAGAGAGGAGAAGAAAGTAAGAGGCAGAAATGTGACCTATCGCCTCGCACAGCAGCTAAAGTCTTGGCTCAAATTCACGCCAGCGATTTTGAAGATGACATGAGTGAGCCAGAATCCAGACCTAGAGAGTCTATACCAAGCCAAAGTCCACCACACCACCATTAACCCCTGAAAAGTACTACCACATTCGAGAGACGGATACACGCTCCTCTAGAAAATTTAGAACCACAGCCTACACGTACACAGTGAAGTTTAAAGATTTCAAGTCCGATGTACCGCTGGAGAATGCAGAAGAGTTCATCACTGATGTGTGGGATTCTTTGTTAACCACAGTGAAACAGCAATGTCAAGCCAAAGAAGACGATCGCTTGACACTCTCCATTTATCACAACAGTCTGAAGTCCCCGTTTGGATCGAGTTCAGCAGGCCATCAGAATTTACACCTTCCAAAGTCATCGACAAGCCTCAACACGTTCAGCAGTCCAACAACAATCGACACTGTACATGGCCCACGTTTCTCTTCCCAAAGGGACGGGACGCAAAAACGTGTTATTGGTGGACGACCTATGTAGCACCAAAAAGAGTCTCGTCCGAATTAACAACCCTCAAGACCAGATGTGTTTAACCCGTGCCATCGTGGTGGGACGAACGTATGCCGACATGAACGACACGGCAGAATGAAAAAGAGCCTGGGAGAACATTCGATAATCGGACCGAGCCAAACAACGAAGTGAAGCAGAACTCCTGTTACAGCAAGCGGGGTTGTCCAAAGACACACCCTGGGGCATTCCTGAAATGCAAAACTTGCAAAACTTCTTAGCTCCACGCTACATCTTGAAAGTACATCCTCAAGAAGTGCGTGGACATCTGTTGTTTCGAGGCAAAAATTTCAAAGACGGAAGATACATTCACGTCTATCATCACGATGAACAATTCGATGCCATCATCAGTATCGCCGAATTCCTGCGATACAGTTATTATTGTGAGAAATGTGACTATAGGTATAACAATCGAGAGCAGCACAAGCATTGTGGATCGAAATGTGAGGGATGTTTGGCCTCTAAACCGTCTTGACGAAGGACAAGAACGAGTGCATTGCTCAGCTTGTCAGCGAACTTTTGTCAGCCCTACCTGTTACAAACATTTGAAGACGCAAGGTTCACAGCAGGAAAGTGCTTGTCAACTCCTGAGATTGTACCCTACTTGTGGACAAGGCATACGTACCAATAATGCCAAGTGTCACGTATGTCCAGGAAAGAAACTATGTTACATTTGTCACCAAATCGTGGACTTGGAACACGAATGCTATATTCAGAAATTCCATTCCAAACATGAAGAGGACGATGACCAGAAGAAAGGCAATTTCATCTTTAACGATTTCGAATGCATGCAAGAGAACGGCATTCACATTCCTAATTTCTGCGTGTCTCATCGAGCGTGCAAGAAATGCATCCAAGAACCTATCTTTAGCCATTGCCCTCACTGCAGCAAGATTCCTGCAGAACGTGAAAAAAATCTTTCGGGGACCTAACACGCTGGCCGATTTCGCACAATGGATCTTAGACCCCATTGACGAGAGAACATCAAACGTTACGGAGATTGTCATCGCAATGTCAAGGTGATGGCTCACAATTTCTCGGGATACAATGGGCAATTTCTTCTGAGATAATATAGGGAACAAAGCACCGAACGTCCTAAAGTGACTTTGAACGGAACCAAAATCATTTCCATGCAAGTGGGACAAGTCCATTTTAAAGATTCAATGAATTACTTGGCCATGCCTTTGAGCCGAATGCCTAAAACATTTGGAATGACAGAAATGGCCAAAGGCTATTTCCGCACTTTTCCAATACCGAAGCCAATCAACACACCGTTCTACCCCATTTGCCTGATGCTCACTACTACGACCCCGACAACATGCGCACCGAACAACGAGAAGCTTTCTACGCTTGGTACCACTCTGACGTCTCGGACCCCTTCGACTCTCAGGAAGAAATGATAAAGTATTGTCGATCCGAAGTGGACATTTTACGGAGTTGCTGTGGAAAATTTTGAGAACTGTTCATGGAGCACAGAGGGATAGATCCTTTGAAAGAAGCCTGCACCATTGCCAAAGCGTGTTCCTTAGTGTACCGCCAATGATTCATGCCCGAAAACACACTAGCTGCCATAAGCACTCAAACAACAAACTTTGTCTAACGTCAATACTCAGTCAAAGCCCTATGCTGGTTACATTACTTGTGCGACAAGGAAGACAAATGGATCCAACACGCCGAAACGGAGGAGGCAAAAAGTCCATCTGAAAGCATTCCGTGGATGGCTCGGACTTAGAAAACCGCAAGATCGTGTACGAGTTTCACGGATGTCCGATCTGCTATCCTCAACGTGACACTAAAAATCAGTTTCTACAACGTACCATGGAAGACTTGTACCAGATCACTTGTCAGCGACGCTTGAAATTACAACAGCAAGGATACCAAGTGGTAGAAATGTGGGAACACGAGTTCGATCACCATTTGAAAACCGATCCCGAGTTTACACGCATCGTGGAAAGTTACAAGTTGGTGGACCCACTGAAGTCGCGGGCAGTTTGTACGGAAGACGGACGAATGCCACCTGTTTGCTGTACCAAGCCGACGAGGAGAAAGGAGAAGAAATCAGATACTTGGAAGTGTGTTCGCTGTATCCTTACGTGTACAAATATCATCACTTTCCCACAGGGCACTCGCAGTTGCTGACGGAACACATCGACACATTCGACAAGACGAAGGATTGATTAAATGTAAAGTCTTGCCTCCCCCGGACCTGTACCATCCTGTTTTACCTCACCATTGCCAAGGAAAACTGATGTTTCCTTTGTGTCGTACTTGTGCCAAAACATGTAACCAAGATCAACCTTGTCAGCACACCCAGGAAGAACGCACCTTGACGGGAACGTGGGTGAGCGTGGAATTGTTTAAAGCTTTGGACCTGGGATACCAACTGTTAGAAGTGTACAAAATTTACCACTTTCCCATGACAGAAAAATACCACAAGAGCGACCAAGAAAGGCATTCTCGCAGACTACGTGAATGCCATTTTGAAACTGAAGCAAGAACCCAGCGGCTATCATTCCTGGTGCCACATTTCCGAAGACCAAATGAAATTCAAAGAAAAATACTTGGAGTTGGAAGGCATCGCCTAGGACCACATCGAGAAAAACGAAGGAAGGCGATCGTTTGCCAAAGTGATGTTGAATTGCTTGTCGGGCAAAATGGCGAAACTACCGTGCTTACCCAATACAGAGTATTTATCCGATCCTTCCCGCTACTTCCAGATGATTCACGACAAGACTAAATACATGAAACACGTGGACGTCCTTCATGAGGGCTTGATCCTGGTCAATTACGAAGAAGAACTTTGTAGAAGCCGACGAATTTGGAAATGTCATCATTGCAGCCGTCGTGACAGCCCATCCTCGTTTGAAACTGTACAAAGCTTTAAAACTGTTAGGAGATCGTGTGCTGTACTTTGACATGGACAGTTGCATATACATTGATCGCCTGGGTCACCGGCACCCTGTCATCGAAGGAGACCGTTTAGGAGCCTGGACAGACGAGCACCCCGACGACAACATTCTAAGTTTTGCTAGTACAAAACGTCCCAAACATTACGGTTATGAATACCGGGACCAACAAGGAAAAGTGCACACGGAGTGTAAAGTGAAAGTATTGACTCTCAATTATCGCACCAGTCAAGTGGTGAACTTTGCGGTTTTGAAAGAAGCCTTTTAGTCTGGAGAGGATCGAGATTTTAAAGTGACCAGCTACCAACCTCACAAGATTGTACGTTTAGCCACACACCAAATCGTCAGTCTACCTTTGGAAAACATCTATCAAATCGTGTACCAGAAGCGAGTGTGACTTCCTAACCACCTCACTTTACCGTACGGACACACTGGTATAAAAAATGGTTCCAAGACGATAGCCATCAACAAGAAGGACGGCTTCGACACAGCAAGAATCGAGTGAGATACCCACTGAGAACTCCAAGTTCAGCCATACCATTTTCCTGTCTTCTTGTCTGACTATTGTAATTGTGCCAGGAGATTGGAAACGTTTCAAAAATGCCCCCACTGATAGGGAAGGATTACCTACTGCGAATGTTTTAGCTAGAACAGGATTTGTTTTCTTGGGGCCTGAGACTGGATTGGGATACGAAGTACAGTTTTTTCAGTTGTGGACTGAGGTTGCGTGTGGATCGATGTATCTATAAAGATTCAGCTATTCTGGAACATACTCTTCGCACTGTCCTTACCTTTCTATGGTCTTTCCACCCATCACACTATGGAACAGGTATGACGGTACCTTAGAGAAGGTAGTACTGTTGTCCAGGAAGAAAAAAGGAAGACTTCCAACTAGGCATAAAAAGGAACGATGTACAAGCTTGCCTTGCGATCGCAGGGATGTCGTACGCTGTGACCTTAGCGATTCAGTACTACATAATTGGAACTTTGCTATGACTACTACTACCACACCTACCATGGAAAGTGATGCTGTGCGTGTCAAACCTGACGGATGCGAAAGCGATGCCACTCTTTATCGCACACCTTTTCACTTTACTGGTTTTTATTGTCGATGCCATCCTCCACGCAAAACCATGCGATTACCACCCTACGGATGTCATCCAACCCTGAGCAATCTAAATGAACCTGTGAAAGAAGAATATTCGTTCCCTGTGAGTTTGCCTGAATACTGCAACTTTGAAAGTCGATTCCAAACCTTCCGAGGAAATTGGCCTAAATATCTGGGAGGACCTACCCCCGAAGAATTAGCCAGAGCCAGATTTGTCTACTTGGGCGAAGATGATAAAGTCAAGTGTTTCAGTTGCGGTGGGTCACTTTATGAGAGGGAGCAGGAAGATTCAGCTTACCTAGAATATGCTCGATGGCCTCCGCACTGTCACTACCTACCTTTAGTGGGACCCCAATAATCTCTGGATGGATACTTTACAAGAGTACATTCGTGGTTTGCCTCTGGAGCTGAGAGAACGCATTTACCAAGAGATCGTCAAAATACAAGTGAAACGTAAGAAACAATTGCATCCTAACAGTCATCAATGTTTAAGTCACCCATGGTATCTGAATGCCATAAGAGACTTGATTCATTTGAAAGTGTTGAAATTGTCGGACTTTCAACAACTACCTAATGTTTATCAATGTACTTATTTTAAGATTGAAATAAATTGTGAAATTCAAGGTGGAACAGTATTGCAAAGGCTGTTTAAATTTTACCATGGTATGTGTGGGATCAACCAGCGGACATCACACCTTTAGGAGAAGCCATTTGTGAACGTATGTTAGATGTATCAACAAATACTGTTTGTGTAAGAACCGACTAAAGGGTGAAAGTGCCTCAGAAGAAACTATACCCTTTTGTTTTTCCAATTTCATCCAGTAAAGAAAAGGAAACTTGAATAAAACTAAGAGAACAATCGTGGTTTGCCTGTGTAGTTGAGAGAACGCATTTACCGAGAGTTTGTCAAAATACCAGTCAAACGCAAAGAACAATTGCATCCGTTACGTCACCGATGTTTAAACCACTGGTACCTGAATGCCATAAGAGGACTGATTCTGATGAAAGTGTTCCAGTGGTCAGACATTGATCAACTACCCAAGGGCAAGAAGGATTGGTTTGTTACTGATTCTATTTACTACAAGGTAGACTTACTGTAACGAATTCCAGAAGAAGAGTTAGACGGTTACCAAAATCTTTTACACAATGTAAGCTTAGTTCAAGAAGAAACTTCTGAACGTTGAGTGATGTGCAAGTTAGTGACTAAACAATTTAGATTCGCCACTGGAGTACGATCATCTCTGTGCAGAAGTACACTTATTTCCTCCGACAAAAGAAAGAAATTGCTGTGAAGAGGACATTCAGAATCTACCTCTGGAGCTGAGAGAACACATCTACCGAGAGTAGAAATACAAGTCCAACGCAAAGAACAATTGCATCCGTTATGTAACCGATGTTGGAACCACAGGCAGCTGAATGGTATAAGAGGACTGATTCATTTCAAAGCGTTCCAATCGTCAAACATTGATGAATCACGTGAGATTCATAAAGTTTTGGATGCCACACATTCTACTTACAAGGTGATCACAGTACACCGAATCCAACGGACGAGTTAGAGGATTACCAAACTCTTTTACACCAACAAATCTTAGTTCCATCGTTGGCAATAGCAACGGACCCCCCATTTACCTCCCAATCCTCATTTAACCAAGATGTCCCAGTTATAACACGAACTGCAAACGTTGATGGATCGCAGTGATTTGTCAGAAACGGAAAAATCGCAACGGTCCGGTCAAGTGCTGCAATGACTTCAACTCTGTCACCAAAAAGCTTTAGACGAAACTGCTCCGCCAACTCTGAAAGATTTTAAAGCCTTGATGAAAAGTCCATCAACACCACCACCATCACCGCTACCCTCAGTGACCAAGACAGACGCAGCAACACAGATGCGTGAGGAACAAGAGGCGCGAGATGTCTTTCAAACACCGCCAGCAGCTCCCATTCCTAGTAAGATTAAACCGTCCCTGTTGACCCCTTCCCCAACACCCCAACGAGAAGAACTTAAAGTTTGGGTTTAAAAGATGATGTCCACTCCTCTTTCGACAGAAGTCAAAAAGAAAGAAGGGAAACCAGAAGTGAAAAAAGAAAAGAAGACAAAAAGCCATCCCATTACCACCACCACCACCACCAGAACCCTCGACTTTTACTCCCGTGGCACATCGGACACGTAATGCCGTTTCCAAACCACCACCTAGCCCCATTCAGTGTAGCATCAGTGAAGAGTGGGTGACTTATTAAAAAGAAAGAAAAAACTCCTGATGGAGAACGTGTTAGCCAGCATTTACTGCGATCCATCCCATTCTGCAGGTTACGGAGGAGTTCAGAAATTATATCGTGCTGCCAAAACCCGACTGAAAAGTGTCCATTTACCTCAAGTGCAATGATGGTTACAAGAACAAGCCACGAACACCTTACACAAACCCATTCGACGAAAATTTTCCAGAAGTTGCACCCGAGTGGAGGGCATCGATCATCAATGGCAAGCCGATTTAGCCGATGTCTCTCATTTAGTCACCTACAATCGTGACTACAAATATTTATTTTGTGTCATCGATGTCTTTTCCAAATTTTTCTGGGTCGTGCCATTGACTTCCAAATCGAGCACTGAGTTAGTGCGAGCCCTCAAACTAGTGTTGAAACAAAGCGGTCGTCACCCTCTTCGATGGCATACCGACAAAGGCACCGAATTTCTGAACCAAGCTTTCCAAAAAAATTGAAGAAACGAGACATTCGTTTTTCACCACCGAGAATCCCGAAACCAAAGTCAGCATCGTGGAATGTTTTCAACGCACCTTGAAAGAACTCGTGTGGAAATATTTCACGCATGAACACACTCTCAAGTTCATCGACCTCTTGCCGCACCTGGTCCAAGTGTACCATAGGACTCCCGACAACTAAATAACCGTCTTTGAGCGCCTGTATGGTATGTGCCCGACTGTGACTGTCCCCAATAAAGGAGAAGTGTTGAGGGCGGGAGAGTGGGTGCGCATTGGCAAAACCAAACGCACTTTCGACAAAAGTTGCTTACCCAACTGGACCACCGAGTTGTTTCGTTTCACTGGACGAGTGCGTGGCCGTCATCCTACCGACTATAAATTGGAAGACATGAATGGGGAAGCGTTAAAAGGAACGTTTAACTTGCCTGAGTTGCAATGTGTGACCAAAAAAGCAGACGAAGTGTACGATATCGAAAGCATTCTCGATCGAAGAACCCATAAAGTGGGAACACGACGTGTCAAAGAAGGCAAAGTACGTTGGAAGGGATATCCTCCCAGTTTTGATTCTTGGATCGACACTTCGCAAGTCATCGACTATAAAAACAAGTGACCATCATGCCCTTCAACACAGCATCAACCACTACCGCAGTGATCACTCCTTCACCCAGTTCTTCAATGCAAGATCTACAAAAGCCGACCTTTTGGATGTGGTGTGGAGAACGTGTGCCAAAAACGCAAATCGTCTTCTTCTGCGGTGTATTGTGGTGTATTGTGTCATCGGTGCTGCCATTGCCAATTTGAGTTTGCAACAAGGAGACAAACAATTGTGGACCATTTTACTCAACAGTTGCCTCGGTTACCTTCTTCCCAATCCTTCCCTGAAATACTCTTCTAACGGTAACAACGGGAGCCCCGTGCCCAATGCCAGTCACCCTCCCAACAGCCACTACCGCAACAACAACAATCCTCCTTTGGACACTCCTCTAACCTCCAGCGACCCCTCGGACAGCAGAAATCTGGAATTATGAACAACCAATTTTACTTACCTTTACCCAGTGACAGTTCCATGGATGTTTCCCAAAAACACATTAGGCTGTTTCACGGCCAAATTACCTCAGGCAATCCAAATGGATCACGAAGGACATTGGGAAGTGGCTTTGGTGGAAATGATTCACGCTACACAAGTTCTAAATGTCCTTCCAAATCAAAACACTTTTACGATCGAAGTACATGAGGAAGAATTACAAAAATTATTGAATCAAAGCCGAATTGCAAATAGCACTCCGAAAACAGAGAACTCCAAGACTCGATGGACCACCTATGAGTTGGTATTTCCTGCAGGCTATTATTTTAGCGGTCAACATCTGGTGAGCACGATTGCTATTATGTTCAATGCAGTGTTTGGTAAACCCTTGGAGAGAAAAGGACAAAGTGTCAAGATTGAGTACCATAAAGTAGCGCGTCGCCTGATGATGCAATGTTCCAAGGGCAAAATGGTGACCATGACATTTTGTCCTGAATTGTTTGACATTTTGGGTGAGGACGTTGAGATGACGATGATCAGGAAAAGCGAATTACCATTCATTTCCGACAACTTGGATTTTGCAAAGTTATTTCGTTCCCCGGTAGAACTGAACCAAGGACTAAATTTGATTTTTGTGTACTCCGAGATTCTGCCACGACCGCTGACGAGAAGGGTGGAAACAGCGATCACGTTCTCCGCGAATTTGTACATCGTCATTATTTGCCCGTCAGTAAGTCGTATTTTGATAGTGTCAACATTACTATAAAAGGAGATCTGGGACAAAATATTCCATTCACCAAAGGGAAAGTTACGGTGAAACTCCATTTTCGAAAACGATTCTCTAACGACTTGTAAGTCATGTATTCAGTGTTCCGAGGATTCGCTCGACAGCGAGGGCATGGTTTAGGAGATATGCTGAAATCGGCGTTTCGTTCGGTGGCCTCCGTTTTGAAACCGATGGTAATACGAGGATTGCACGCCTTGAAAGATGCCACTTTGACGCAAGGCAAAGAATTTCTCAAAAATGGCATCATCGACAAACAAAACCCCAAAGAAGCTTTCTTGAGAGCAGGCAAAAATATCTTGCTTCAGACGGGAAAAGACATTTTGGGTCGATGAGAAACTCCTATAAATGCCCTGGACGCTGCCGAGTCAGACATTCCTGCTTCCCTGACACCACAGCAAAGACAAGGCAGAAAGAGACGACGTGGAAATCACCCCTCCAGAGGCCTCCACACCCACAGAGCTGGAAAGACCAAGGAAAGAAGAATCGTCCGAGACTTAGACGTTTTTGATTATTAAATCACAGGGAGAGAAAAAATGATGTACTTAGGGTCTTGCGCCTGTTCCAAGTCGGAACTGGATCTGTTTGCCATGCCACCCACCATGATGACGATGCAAGAATCCCAATGGGTAGAATTTCATCCCGTCTCCTCTTTGACGGATTCAGCTCCCATCGAATTTGAAATCAAAGGACAGCCCTAAGATTACATCGACCTGAATGGCAGTTACTTGTATTTGAAACTCAAAGTGGTCAAAACGGACGACTGCAATCCGGGAGCCGATGATAGAGTAGCTCCCGTCAACAATTTCATGCATTCCTTGTTCAGCGAAGTGGATTTGTACCTGAATAACAAACTAGTCAGCAGTAGCATGAATACTTACCCTTACCTAGCGTACCTGGAAAATCTCTTGACGTACGGAAGAGGCCAAGAGCACTCATCTGGATGCTTGCGTGGTATGGAAACCTGATACAGCAGGCGTACCCAAGTTTAACGACACAGCCCTAACCGCAGATGACGATACTCACAATGTGGGCTTTAACGATCGTCGAAAAAATCCTGCAAGGACGTAGTTTAGAACTGATGGATCGTTAGCATTTGGACATGTGGTTACAAGAGAAGTATTTGCTGAACGGAGAGGATATCCGCTTAAGACTGAATCTCACCAGAACCGCTTTCCATTTGATGACCCATACCAACGAGTACAAAACTCTCATCCAAGAAGCCAGGCTCAACGTACGACGCGTGGAAGTGTTACCTAAAGTGGGAAACGACATCAGTCACACTTTGAGCAGAACGACCGCCAAGTATCCGATACGACGCGTGGAAGTGAAAACCTTCACTATTGCCGCTGGACTCCGATCCAAAATCGAAGATCATCTTTTCCAAGGACAGTTACCCAAACGTTTAATCGTTGGTATCGATAGCAATGCAGCCCTCAATGGATCCGTCACTGCCAATCCTTTCGAGTTTAAGCACAACAGAGAGTCCAAGAGCGCGATGACAAGACCTTGTGTACTAGACCCTTCAAACCTGACCTTAGTGACAAGAAGAATTACTTGAGATCATACTTGTCCCTGTACGAAGCCACCGGACAGATAGGCACCAACAGCAGCCACGGCTTTTCGTACGACGATTATGCTGGAGGTTACGCTTTGTGGGCTTTTTATTTCACTCCAGACAAAGGCAGCGACGATGGACATTTCCACCCGATAAAATCAGTCCAGATTCGTGTGGAACTTCAGTTTGCAGAAGCTCAAACCGAGATGGTGAACGTCATCTTGTATGCCGAATTCGACAATACCACAGAAATCAACAGTTTGAGAGCAGTCATTCTAGACTATTAGAAGCTATGGAAGACTCTCATCCCTCTTTGAATAGTGGAGAATCTTAGGAAATGGAATAGGAGGATAACGTAGAAGCAGTGTGTGTGTGTGTGTGTGTGTGTGTGTGTGTGTGTGTGTGTGTGTGTGTGTGTGTGTGTGTGTGTGTGTGTGTGTGTGTGTGTGTGTGTGTGTGTGTGTGTGTGTGTGTGTGTGTGTGTGTCTGTGTCTGTGTGTGTGTGTCTGTGTGTGTGTGTCTGTGTGTGTCTGTGTGTGTGTGTGTCTGTGTGTGTGAGAGTTAGATTTTTAACGTAGCTTTAACAATTTTTCAGTCACATCGCTACGATGTCTGCAGTGTGACAGTTTATAGTGATGTCTAGCACTGGGGCATCATGCCGCAGACATGTGGCATGATGTCCCACCCAGTCACATTATCCTGACACCAGGCCGACCAGCCCTAACACTAACTTCTTAAAGCTGAGCGCCAAGCGAGGCAGCTGTTAGTTCCATTTTTAAAGTCTTTGGTATGACTCGGCCCAGGTTCGAACCCGCGACCTCCCGCATCCGAGGCAGATGCTCTAACCACTAGGCCACCGGATCGGTTACGTGGAAGCAGAACCACCCACCAAAAAGCCAAAGATAAAGAGGACATGGTGGTCATGTCCAGATGGCCAGAACAAGAACAACATTTAGTCTCCTGTATTTTTAAACATCTGGCAGATAAAATTACGGCATTGAGCAAAAACGATTGCTGTGGATGTCAAAACGATCATCCCAGTCAAATTCAACACGATAAATGTCTGATGATGAGTTAAGAAGAAAAATTGGACGAGTATCATCTCGTAGGAAACAATGTTACATCAGTGGTATAAAGACTTGCGTGATCATTCCTGCCCTCCACTGACTGCTGTAGAGATCCGTCGCATCGAATTTCTCTTGGCCCAGAGTACGGAGACGATGCAAAGAGACGTTTACTTGTCAGAGATTTTCAAGCAAAACGTCAGGATTGAATTGATGACTTATCATTACCTGTGAAAAAAACAAACAAGAAAAAACACAACAAAAAATGGATACCTTGGAAATTTATTACCTTTTGAACAACAGTTTGTATGCCTCTTCTTGGAATCCTGTCGTGTGTGCTATAGATGAACTGCCTCATTGCAAAACTAAAGACCATCAGTCTTAAGTCATCAACACGGACGACAGTCATCTCCCAGGATCCCACTGGGTAGCCGTCTACTTCCCTACAGATGGTTGTGTGGAGTAGTTTGATTCATAAGGATTACCGCCGTTGGAAGACGACATCATAGGCTTTATGAAAAGAAATGCTCAGACGACTCGCTTCAATCATGTGAAATTACAAGGGACAGATTCTATGGTGTGTGGACAATATTGTGTGTATTTTCTTCATCAACGCAGTCTTGGATATCCCTTGGAACATTTAGTGACTTATTTTGATCGTGACTCTTCTAGAAATGATGAAAAAGTAGATCGATGGTTTTGTGACCGTTATGGCTATCTCTTATCTTTAGCTAGGAAACGTAGTGTACGTCAATGGCCCAATGACCTCCATTCGTGGAAATCTAACATGATTTCACAAAGTTGTCAACCTTGTCACAAATAGTTTGTTTAAAAAATTGTTTATAAAATAAAAATGTTATGTTTTGAAAAATGTGTCTATCGTTTGTTTTTTTAAAAAAACCTCTGTAAATACATGCTTTTTGACTTCTCTCTATCCTTCACCATGAAATCACCCATCATAGCGTTCCTACCCAACCCCAAAAAATCATAGGGATGTTTTCTATCGCATCCGCGCTTGAGACATAAACGGGGCGGTCTCCAGTCTGACCATCCATGGTTGACTCATTCACCTATGAAGATGTCTTCAAGACTAGCCAAGCTGAACGATGCCTATGTGATTTTACATCGTTTCAGGCAAAACCTGATACCCATTTCTGATGAGACAGAGAATATCAGGATGTTAAATATAGCCCAAGACCTGAGAGAAGAGGTCTTCGGAGACGAAATCAAAAAGAATCAAGAAGAATGGACGGAGAAGTACAGACTTCAGAAACAACAGAGAGAACAGCAACAGCAGGAGCAGCAACAGCAACAACGGGAGCCAGAAAGAGGCTTTGTTGACTGCCGTGTGGACACGAAAGAGTTCTCCTTCTCCTTCCGCAGAAGCAGACCCTATCCTGTTGGAAAACGGGCAGCCAGATGGGGACGCAATCACCCCTTCAACACAACAGCCCTTTTCAGGGCTACCCCAACCATCTAGAAAAGAGATAGTAGTCAAATTGCCAATCATATAATTTTGTGTGTTTGTTTGTTAGTTAAAAAATATAGAAATGTGTCAATAAGTACTTCGTTTCTCTGGCTTGTAAGATAGTGTGTGTGTGTGTGTGTGTGTGTGTGTGTGTGTGTGTGTGTGTGTGTGTGTGTGTGTGTGTGTGTGTGTGTGTGTGTGTGTGTGTGTGTGTGATTGTAAGTAAAAATAGAAGTGTGTCTATAAGCACTTCGTTTCCCAGGTGTGTGTGTGTGTGTGTGTGTGTGTGTGTGTGTGTGTGTGTGTGTGTGTGTGTGTGTGTGTGTGTGTGTGTGTGTGTGTGTGTAAGTAAAAAATAGATGTGTGCCTATAAACACTTAGTTTCCCTGGCTTGTTGTATGAGTAATAATAAAGTGTGTTTGTAGGTGAAAATAGTCAACCTGAGTGTTTCTTTTAGGTCCGCGCGTTCCATGTTTTTAGGTTATGATATGGGTATTGTTAGTTTTGGTGTAAGGGGGTGTATTCCTTCACATCCGCGCTTCAGACATATTATTCGGAGCGTTCGTCAGTCTGGCTACCCTTCGTTGATCAGTCAACTGAGAAGAAAATGAGCAGTACTTGAGCTTCAGATGCACCTGGAGTATGCCAGGCGTATACTTGACGAGCTGGCCATGGATGCGATTGCAGAAAGTGCGAGAATAGAAGAGGAGGAGGAGGAGAGGAAAAAGAAGAAAGAGAAGGAAGAGAAGAGAAGAAAGAATCCTGCCTCATCTCATACTTAGGCCTCTGTGTGAGGTCAAGCCTGAGGGGACACCTCTACAGCCATTACCACCTCCACAACAACGTCTGCCACATCCAGCACCAAGAGTCGCTGACCCCAGACAAAAAAACCGGGAAGAAGAGGTAGAACGAATGGTAACCAACTGTTTAGACAAGATGATGAGATTGCAAGAGGTGGTAGATACGATTGGTATGGTAGAGGAAATGTTGGTGAGAATGCAGTTTGGAGCTTATAGCCCGCACAGAGTGGCCATGGAGATCAATAATTTGAAGAAAGGGAAAGACATATTGAAAGAAATTATTAAAGAGGAAAAGAAGGAAGAGGAAGAGATAGAGGACAAAGAGAGAATGAGATTATGGAACGAGAAGATGGACAAAGAAGAA